>OU383777.1:4946997-5109497 GCA_910950805.1 Acrocephalus scirpaceus scirpaceus
CTATCACCATATGTTAAGTAGCTTGTGCAAATGTTACCCCTACGCTGAATAAATCGCCTGACTAATTATTGTATTAACTGCTTACTGTCTGAATTTGCATTCTCTCCTTCATTCATTATCAGTTCATGGTTGCCTGATCTGTAACCATGCTTGATTTGCTTTCCCACAGATTAGAAATCTCTTCTTGGGTCTGACAAAAATCTGTGCTGTGGCATAATAGTGACTGTCTGAAAATACATAAAAGAGGAGATTCCAGAAATCAGATATGAGAAAAAACAAACTGTGCTGTTCATATGCTATTAATTAATCTCTCTGTTTTTGCTGCAAAGTCTTTTGTCTTGCAAAACTAAGCAGATTTATTAGGTGTGTTGGGGGCTTGGCAGATCTGTGAGATAATGGTAGCTCTGGTGATGACTGGCAACAGCTGAGTTGGACTTCAAAGGAGCCAAAAATTATTGACTGGAATGAAAATATGAAGAAATCACTTCAGAATTGTTCTCACAGATTAGCATCTAGCCTGAAATTTTACAAGATTTGGCTAATTCTTATTCCACTAAAATCAGTAGGAGTTTTGCCTCTGTGGCCACCAAGATCAAGACTAGCCTATGAATTGTGTTAGGGCTGTCTAGATTATAAACCTTTCCTGACAGATTCACTACTATACAATATATTAGGGTCTAAAATTTAAAACAAATAGTGTATTTTATTTTATGTCCTTGTTACCTCCCCAGTATGCTTTACTGCTTGACTGTTATATTGTTGTTTTTGAGTCTATCTTCAAAATGTATCTTGGTCAGGAGACAGAGTATTTCCCTTGTCTCTATATTCCAATAATTAAACATTAATTGGAAAAAAAAAGAAAGTCTAACTCTCATTCAGTTTGATCTGGTTGAATCTTTGAACTTAGGGGTTTTAGTGTTTGCATGGGAGGGCACTTAGGAAGGCACCTCCCTGAGGGAGGGACAGTCCCCTGGCCAAGTGGGAAGGGCTGAACTTCACCTAGGATACAGAGAAGGATGAGGTACTCCAAATGCTTGTCTTGACTGACAAGTGGCCCAGTGACACCACCCACATCACAAAAGGCAAAGACAGAGACTGGAGAAGGAAGAACTGTCCCCTGTAGAATATCAGATTTGAGAAAATCTGAGGAACCAGAAGGTGTACAAGTCCATGGGACCTGATGAGATGCAGCTGCAGGTGCTGAGGGATGGATAAAGTGGTTAAACCATAGTCCATCTTGTTGGAATGCCATGGCAGTCCTGTGAAAATCCCACTGACTGGAAAAGGAGAAACACAATTTTAAAAAGGGATAAAAGGGAAGACCTGGGAGCCTAGAGAATGGTCAGTCTCATCTCAGGGTCTAGCAAGATCATGGAGCAGATCATCCTGGAAACTGCTCTAGGGCACAAGGTAAAGGAGAAGTCATTGGTGACAGGCAACAGGGCTTTGCTAAGGGAAAATTGTGCCTCACAAATTTGATGGCCTTCTATTATGGGGCTACAGTTCTGTATGGATGAGGGAAGAGCAACTGATGTCCCCTATCTGGACTTGTACAAAGTATTTAACGCTGTCCCACATGGCAACCTTGTTCCTAAACTGGAGAGAGATGGGTTTGACAGATACACAACTTGGTGGATAAAGAATTGGCTTAATTGCACTCAAAGAGTTGTGACCAACACCTTGATGTTCAAGTGGACACCAGTGACAAGATGTGCTCCTCAGGGGTCTGGCATTGTTCAAAATCTTTGTCAGCAGCATGACAGTGGATTGAGTGCAGCCTGAGCAGGTTTGCTGATGACACTGAGCTGTGTGGTGCAGCTGACACTGGAGAGAGGGGATGTCATCCAGAGGGACCTGGACAGGCTTGAGAGAGGGACCTGGTGAACCTCATGAAGTTCAACAAGGCCAAGTGCATCATCCTGCACCTGGGTCAGGACAATCCCACAGGCAAATGGATTGAGAGCAGCCCTGAGGAGAAGGACATGGCGGGATGTGTGGATAAAGAGCTCAATATGCCAACTGCATCCTGGGCTGCACCAAAGGAGGTGTGACCAGCAGGTCACAATAGGAGGTGATTTTCCCTCTGTGATCTCCTCCTGTGAGGCCCTACCCAGGCTCCTGCATCCAGCTCTGGGACACCCAACACAAGAAAGGTGCTGACCTGTTGGAATGAGTCCAGAGAATCACTGAATTGATCTTAGGAGTGGAGGGGCTTTGCTATGGACACAGGCTGAGAGACCTCAGCTGTTCAGCCTGGAGAAGAAAAGGCTCCAGAGAGACCTTGTAGCAGCCCTTCAGTGCCTAAAGGGGGCTTATGTGAGGGCTGGAGAAGGACTTTTCACAAGGACATTCAATTTCACTTGCAAACTACTCTGACTTCCTTATCATTTCAGTCCTGATGTCACCTCCTCTTTTTTTTCCTTTTGATATTCTTCTGAAAATACTGAGTGGCATTAGGAGAGTCCTTGCAAATCTTTTTTGTATGTTCTTCCTCCCCAGGCTGACAATTTTCCACTGAATCCTATTCTGAGAATAGACAGTCATCGAGTTCTCAACCCACCTAATGTGCTTTCTTGACAACTTTTAACCAGAAGGTAGTGCAATACTAAATCCCACACTCTTCTGAAGTCTTAGGATGTTTGCAGTTATCAAACCTGTCATTTCAAAAAATATGGGGATTTTTGGTTTGATTGCATTGATTTTCCTGTGAAAAAAATAGTATTGACTGACATTAATCAGCCTCCCAGCCTGATAATTTATGAATTTATACCAGAATCAGATTTTCCTTGGATTTTATCTGTGACAGATAGGCTAATTGTGTCCATAGTATCCTAAACACCCTTGCCTCCTCTGAATCATAATACAGTGGTAGGATTTGTCCAGCCTGCTGCTGTTTTGCCTCTATCCTTATCTATTCATCCTGTCTATTCAAAATTCAGAGCATGAACTAGAAATGTCCTCCATCAACTCACACAAGATCCATCCAAGCAAGTATCCTGGCCTGCTGATTTAAAATTATTTATCTCTGAGAGATGTTTAACACCCTCCACAGCTACTAATGGACTGGAAAATACTTTATCATGTTCATCTGATTCAAATACATCCTCCTGCGTCTTTCAAGATACAAAACAGAAATATTGAATAAACATATATCTCATTAAAAGTTCTGCCACCCCCCTGAGCACCAGAATTTTATTATAGCTATTATTCAGAACCTACCTTCTTCCAGCTAGTCAGATTTTGCTCTTTTACTGCCTTAATTTTCTACACCCTATAACTTCCCCTCCTGGTTGATAGCTGTTGTTTCCCTTTTCTGTTTGCTAAATATTGCCTTTTAATTTCTAAATCTTCCAGTCTTTTGTTGAGCCTGGAAGGGTTATAACTAATGTTGTCCTCTCTTTTCATTGTGTAATTATGAGATTTTAGATACCTCAGTTATTTATAAACAGCTCCCAAGTTTCATCTGGGTTTTTTTCTGACACTTTTTATATATTTTCTTTCTTCATGCTTTTTTTTCTTATCAGGGAAATCAGGTGTATATATTTGTTTTGACTGATGAAATGTACAAGGTTGGTGAAGAAGTGACACTGGCCTGTGTCTTCCTTGTCTGGCATGTACACTCACCTGTATTTCAGGTGTCAGTGCTGGAGTGTTCACACCCCTCAGCAGAAAAATATGTAAATGGATCTACAGAGTAAATGGTGTGGTTTGAGGCAAGAGACTACAGTTCCAGGCAGATCCTCCCGCTTCCAGCTAAAATTTGCCTGTGGAGGTCCCCATAGCTCTGGTCATGAAACATGGTGTGGCTGTGAAGCTCTTGTACTTAGATTCAATTCAGAAATTAATTTGGAAGATGGTTTTTTTGGTTGTTTATACCAGTTCACAGAATGTGTAGCCTTATTTCATGAGGCAACCAACAACTTTCACTACACTGATTAATTCCTTCAGAAATAGTTCAAAATTTCTTACCCCTAAAACTTTTGAGCATGGATTTAACTTTCTTTTTTTTACCATTAAAAAAATCTATTATCGCTTCAAACCATATATATGAGGATACATACCACATTTATTTTCAACAGAGGATTTATCTTGCACTGAGCATGGAAGCAGCACATTACCCCCTTACCTGCTCCTTGTAAGCTTTAGATGAGGTGTGTGTGCTGTGATGTCTATGAGGAATTGGCCAGCATGTGATGGTTTGGCTCTCAATCAGCCACGGACCATTGATTTCATTTTTTTTGCTTGTAAATAGGAACGTCATTGCCTTCAGTAGGGCATCAGCTTGCTCAGTAGCTACCAGTGCAATCTTCCTATACTTGCTGCTGTCATCCTTCTTTCTTACATTCCTGCTATTGTTATTTATAGTCAGCTACCATCTTATTAGCTTGTTAGAATAGGGGGTTTATCTTCCCATGTGTTTGTAAGGCACCTGCAGTGACAAGGACCGTGGTCCTGACATGCTGCATAAATAACAGCAGGATCCCTTGCTGTTGGGATCATAGATATTGCTGAAGGCCTTCAAAAGGAGGCTGAGGGGCAACATCATTATTTTCTGCAGCTTCATGAGGAGAGGGAGGTGCTGATTTCTTCTCCCCATTATCTAGTTATGGTTTGAACAGGAATGGTTCAAAGCTGCCCCTGGGGAGGTTTGGATTGGACAAGAAGAATTTCTTTACTGAGGGGGTGGTAAAACATGGGAACAGATTTTCTAGAGAGTCTGTCTGTGTTTGAGGCATTTGGACAATGCTTTTAGCAACATACGTTAAATTGGTCACCCCTGAATTAGTCAGAAAGTCAGATTAGATGATTTTTCTGATCCCCTCCAACTGAAATATTCAATCCTATTCTATTCTATTCTATTCTATTCTATTCTATTCTATTCTATTCTATTCTATTCTATTCTATTCTATTCTATTCTATCTATATAACAAAGCTAAATCTTGAAATCCATTCAATGGGTGGATTAGTCTCTGTTTCCTTAAAATGGTGGATCCTAAATCTGCTACTGATTCCTGCAAGATTTGGATCAAGTCCTGTAGGAATGCACAAATGGCAACATTCGTCCACTGCAGGTCCTTTTCCTCCAGGCACTTGTTTATTATGAGGATTTTTTCCATTAGAAGGGCCAAAGTAAGGAAAACACCTAACAGCCATCAGAGACCTTTTCAGATTTCTTTGCAGAGGTGACAGAAACACCATTTCCACTTTTAATCTCCCCACAGTGTGACCTTGAAAACAAAGCGTAGTCGTGGTCTTTGCACAGGGTTTGACCCTACAACTCCCAGCAATGCCAGGAGCCCTCTTCCTCCCTGTTCTCCTGCTGTCCAACACCTGATACCTGCCTGTCTGTTTCTTTGCCATCAGGCACCTTGTCAGGAGAAAAATAACAACTCACAGAAGCACCTGTCTTACAAAGCCCTAAATCTCAGCAACTGAGATGTCTCAGAGTCTGTGATCTCTGAAAAGCTGAACAGGCATTGTTAAAAACTAACAAAATTTGTTATAAACTACTTGTTTGATATCCAGCTGCTTTGAAGAGAGTGTTATTGACATTGGAAGGTTTCTGCATTTTGCAAATCTTGCAAGTATTTCTGAGTCTTACTATATGCTTACAAATCTCAAAACAGTTTCACCAATTAAGTCAATGAATCCTGAATGAAAAACTCAAACACTTTCACTTGCAAATCCCGACTTTCTTTCTACAACTCAAGGATAAGAAGGGATTTACAAAACCCGTACTGTCAAGTACTGAAGCAATTTTGATTTTCAATATGCCTTCTGGCTATGTTTGAAAGAATGAGCAAGCAAAAAGTTGCTGACATGATGTCAAAAATCTAAAGGGTAAAATTCTTCCAGTTGAAAGAAGAAACAGAGAAGGAAGCCAAATACTGCCCACCAGAATTTTTCCTCACGATGATGTCTTCTCCTTGGTTAGGTGCAAAACAAGGAATGATGTATAGATCTCCTCAAAGCTGTTAAAACCGATGCTGTTTTCCCCCACAAACTAAATTAGAGTAGCATAGATCAGAATATATTAGAATAGAATAGTTGCAGTTGGAAGGGATCTGCAACAGTCATGTAGTGCAACTGCCTGACCAGTTTGGAGTTGACCAAAAGTTTAAATATTTTACTGTTAAAGGCAGTGTCTGAATGCCTCTCAAACTTAGCAGAAAGGATGTTAAGCACTATAGCTTGGGGTGCTTTTGTTCTAAATCTCTGAAACGTAACCTCAAAGAATCTCTAAATATGAATATTGAATTGCAGAAAATTTATTTCCCCCATGTTATCACTGATTTGAATGACATTAGTATGCAGCATTCAGTTCACTTCTAGACTCAATGATAAGTGCTATATATTTTGGTAAATATGTATTTAATTGTGCATACTCTTGATCTTTGGCCCATTTCAAATCTTTTTATTGCTTAACTTCTAGAAAATTTTCTAAGAGAAAATTTCTAGACAGTTCATAAAAAGGGAAGAAAATTTTGTATCTGTTCTCTTGCATCTGCCTGAAAATCATGGAAAGATTTTATGTCTGCCTAATTTTATGAGTTTAAAGTGCAGCTATCCACATGTTTTAAGTTATATTCAATACAGACATGTACTACTCGTTTTAAGCTGTGTAATGATGCCACAGATTCCACAGACTGTGTTCAGATGATTCCATCAACATGTTCAATCAGAAACTTGGCTGACCCTATATGTTTGCATTTGATTAGATAAGTCCATCATAATTTGAACTTAAATAGAAAAATGTACAAATTCTTAAAATGAAGATCTTCAGTATGATTTATTCTGACTACACTCAATCAACAAGCACAGCTTGAATTATGGATTTCAATGGCAGATTTTAGTGGCACGAATGAAGCTCACATCAGAACACTAACAAGTGTTAAATAAATTTACTTGGCCACAGATACCCCCTCAAATTATTCATCATATTTTTTACACAAAATTTTGAAAACTCCAGTCCTTAAGCCATTGGGTCTTTACATGTTGTGGACACTTAACATGGAATCTATATTTTATTCTCCAGTACTGAAATCTTTACATTTTCCTTTTGTTATTCTTACAGCACTGGACCCTTATCAATGCACGCAAAATTTGAGTGGTGTAGAGATGGTTTTACTAAAATCCTAAATCCTTGAGAAACATCAACTCTCTTTCCCATCCTCTTAGTGGAGATGCTAGGTACTGATGATTTTATTGCTAATATTGTGAAGTGAATCATTCTGCCATATTGTGGTGACATACAGGATGAACCATTCTAGAAAACCAAGCCAGTGGGATGCAGCACTGCTGGTTAATTTTAAAGACTTTGTAGCTATTCAGAGAATACTTGTTATCACACATGAAATTCTGTGGGCTATTAGGCAGCAGTGTTTCACGCTGCTAGTGCAGAGGGATAGATCTTAACATTAACTACTCAAGCAGGGCCATCCCAGAGCACATGGCACATGGCTGTGTCCAGACAGTTCCGGAGTATCTGCAGTGAGGGAGACTCCACAGCCCCTCTGGACAATCTGTTCCAGTGCTCGGTCACTACACAGGACAGAAATTCTTCCTCATGCTCAGGTGGAACTTCTGTGCATCAGTTTCTGCCCTTTGTGTCTCGTCCTGCTCCTTGTCACCACTGAGCAGAGCCTGGATCCATCCTCTGATACCTGCCTTTAGACACTGATGGACATGGATGGGATCCCCTTAGGGCTGAACACACCCAGCTGCCTCTGTCCTTCCTCATAAGAGACGCTCCTGTTCCTTCCTCATCTTTCTCACCCTCTGCTGGACCTGCTCCAGGAGTTCCATGCCTCTCCTGTCCTGAGGAGCCCAGAACTTGACACAGCACTCAAGATACAGCCTCACTAAGGGCTGGATTAGAAGGGTAGGATCAAAGCATAAACTTTCAAAAGAAATCAATTTTATTTCCATATATTCCATCACCTACCAATTTGACATATCTTAAAAAATTCCTTCAGGGAGAAGAGTAATTTACTCTTTTAAAAACATTTATTTCCTGGTATTACACAATAATCTTCAGACATTCTTAGCAAGATTAAATAATTTTATTTTTAATAATGAATGACTAAGTACTAACATGGCAAAAATCAAGGTAACTGATGTATTATTCAAGTACATGGTTTGCAGCCATTTGAAGCCCATCAGCTTATTGATCTTATCTCATTCAATAGCTTTGGATCAAACTACAGTATTTGCAGGAGCTTTTATTTGCCAGGCACTTAGAAAAAAGTTCAGATAAGAATTTGCAAGTGCCACGAATGTTCAACCTACTGATAAATTTAAGTGTACAGACAATGCATAAATAAACATTCATAGGTCAATGTTTATCGTGTTACATAAAGCAACTTTGTAGAATTTTCTGTTAATAGATTTTTCATCCCAGCTATACCATTTAAAAAATGCTTTTACTTACTGCCTAATATCCAAAACGGCAGGGAATTAAACAGCAGTAGCAAAACAAAATGTTATTTGATTAGAGCAAATTATTTTCTAAGAATGTTTTCATGTTGCTGCAGTGTTCCTACTGGTGTAATATTATGCCAAAAAATATGAGACTGAACTAAGAATTTTACTGAGCAGCATTAGATGGCAGTCTTGGATGTGTTGTACAATGAGCATCTAATGTGCCAAAATTCAGAGAAATGGTATGCTGGATTAAAAGCTGCTTCTGCAGTTGTATTTGGCATCCTTGCTTAAATGGGTTTAGATCCCATAAATTGTCTCATCTGTCACAATAATAAAGCTCTGGTCTGAATAGCACAAAAGGAAACATTAGAAAAGAAATCTTCAGACACACTGAAAAAATATTCTTTAGAATAATAAGGATACTTTACTATTATTATTATTATTATTATTATTGGTATTGTTATTTGAATAAATGTCTGTAGGTACTTTTCATGGACTTTTCCATCATTTTCTTTACTTCTTCAAAGAGTGAGATATTCTTTTCAGGCCTCCAGAAACTTTTCTGCTACAACCCCTTAGAAAACCCTATAAACATTGGTTGTGTTGCATCAGCCCATAGAAACTGGCTCTTTCCTTTGAAATTTTTCTCTTCAAAGTTGTTCATAGCCCCCAAATGTATCACAGAACAAAAGAACATTCAGAGTATAGATGAAGGCAGCAAGGGTAGCCTCACACTGCATTTCTGTGTGTGTAGGTTCCTCCAATTACAGCTGCTGCCAATGCCTTTAACATCTGGCCATCACACATGGTTTCTAGCTCTGGATCTTTTTTCTTAATTGGTGCCCTTACAATAGGGATTTTGAAAATTGGTGAACTGTCAAGCTTGGATTCTGGAATTTGGTTGTACATTCAGAGTGTTCAGGACTGGCAGTAGTGATGTTTTTCTGCTCTGCCCATTCTCTGATGTAGTTAAAGTTTAGTGTGTGGATCATTCATTCCTTTTCCATATTTTTCATTTACATGAATTTCCTGCAGAATAGTGTTTCTAGAAAATGCTTTCAGCTGGAACAGAGTTTTGTGATGTGACTACAGAGGTCATACTTATGAGTCTAATTGTCACCAGATTGTCACCAGCAGTTAGTGACTCAGTTCTTTGTGCAGTCATGGGATTACGGAATGGTTTGGGTTGGAAAAGATCTTAAAGATTGTCTAGTTCCAACCCCCTGCCACGGACAGGGGAAGTAAGGTTTTAAAGTGAATCTCAGCATGCACAGGTTTAACTGTGAAGTGGTGTCCAAGTGTATGACCTGGACACTTCAGGGATGAAACTCAAGCGGAGAATGAGCTCCACCTCACACCTGATGTGCTCAAACTTCTGTCCTTTGGACGAGGCTCAATACTCATAGCACAGAGTTGACTACACAGGTAAAAGAAGATGAGAAAAAATATTGCAAGTTTGTCACAATAGACATGGTTCACTTTATAAAAAAAAGCTAAATCTATATTTCATCAAAAAAGTTTAATTCTTTTATTATTGTTGTATTAGCATTTAAAATACAAATAATAATACATCCTAACACCTATGTAGAGATCAGAAAATCTCACAGTCCTTTACAAAACAGACTTCTGTCATTATTCCTACCATTCCTATCACTTTTACCAAAAACAGGCACAGGAAAGATTAAGTGACTTCAGGAAAGTGTCCTTGTAGGCCCCTATTAGAGAACACAATAAACCCAAGACCAGTGCAATTACAGCCCACTATACTGTCTACTTGGCCAAATTCTCTTTTGGCACAACTCATTTGCCTTGGCTACCTAATAGAAAATACAATATTATCAACATTTATTAACTTTTCAGGTTAGTTGAGCAAATATTATTTGTACAGGGCAATCTGTGGTGTTACAAAGCACAGTGTAAATCTGCTTAAAGAAACCCAAATCCCACAGCATCCTGGCAGTGTAGAATCATGGGGCAATTTGGGTTGGGAGGGTCCTTTAAAGTTCAGCTGGTACAAGTCCCCAGTAATGAGCAGAGATATTTTCAATGAGTTCAGTCTGCTCTGAGTTTTCTCCAACCTGACCTTGAATGTTTCTAGTGGAGATTGAGGCAAAAAGGTTGTTGAGTACTTGTCTTAGTTTGGAAAGACAGGTGTCTGCCAGGGAAAAGCAAGAGATTCCCTTGGAATGAAGAATGTAAACCCACTCCCTCTAAATTATCATAATTTTAAAATTAAAGGGCTTTCAGGCAAAGATATTGGAATAGAAAAGACAGTTCTTTACTAGGAATATTAAAAATGTAGTAATACAAAAAGAAAGTAAACAAAGAAAAAAAACACTGTCAGAGTCAGAACACCACCTGACACCCTGTTGGTCAGGGTGGTGGGAGCAGACCAATTAAGTCCTCCTGGAGTAACAGATGTGGCTCTGTTGGAGTGGAGATGATCCAGTAGAAAGGTCCAGTGGTGGCAAGATGGGCCTGGTGTTCCTCTGGGAATTCAGTGCAAACAGGCTGTCCTGCTTTTCTGAATCTCAGGTTTTATCCAGGTAGGAATACTTTGCTCCTCCCCTGGGTGGAGCATCTTACAATGGGATGATGTAATTGTATCAGTCATGCAGTGAGCCTCGATGGCCCATTACCAGAAGATATCTCCCTGGAGGGAGGATGGTGGTGGAAGAGATAAAGAACACTGCCCCACCTGGTTTAAACAGCTGGCCCATTAACAGAAGGCACCTGCTCCTTCCCTCTGGAGTTATAAGATAAATAAAAACATCTCTTCAACCAGTTTCAAAAGACTGGGAATACAATATATCTTGCATTGCAACCCAAGACAGTACCTCAACCTTCTTCTTGTCTGCTGTTACTAGTTTGCCAGGCTTGTTCTTCAGGGAGGAACATTTTATTTGGCCTTCCTGTTCTAGCTGACACACCATTAGAAGCCCCTCTAATTATTCTTTGCATGCCTTGCCAACTTCAGCTCCAGTACTCCATGTTTTTCAAACAGGGTGTTTTTTTAACTTGTCAAAGAAATCATAGCATAGCAGCAACTCTATGGTTTTCTGAATTTTCTTTGGCTTGTTTCTTTTTTCTTTTTTGTGTTATTCTCTTCCTTACTACATTATCAAATAGTTTCATGTATTTGTCATGTTCCAGTGCTCTGCAATGGTTGATACAAACTGCACTTTAGAATATTTTGCCATGGATACAAACAGCTCTGAAATAAAGCATTCTCAGTGTGCCTGCTCACTATGAAAATAAAGGTAAGCCTCTTTCTAGGACATTCAGCTTTTCAAATGACTGAACATCCTGGATTACACAAAAAACAACATCTAATTTTAGTGGAGCAATCCTTTCATGGGATTTTAGGCATATAAATAAATAACAAAGGAACCAGAGAAGGGAAAAATCTTGGTCAGTGATACAGTAATTAGGTCAACATCAGCGTAGAGGAGAACTGGACAATAGAAAAGGGGATCAGAAAACATAAAAGCCTAGTAAGGTGTCAACAGGCTATGCAGTAGCAGCATTTTTGTGCTGACTGAACAATAGTTTAAAGAAGATCAGTCAAAACAGTAATTCAGTCTTCTTTCACTTGTGGCTTTACTGTCCCATACAGATGTGAGCTTTTTTAAGCTACACTTAATTTATTGCTCTTAGATTCCTCTTTTAAGCTTGCTGTATGGATCATGTGTAAAAACAAATAGCATTCTTGTATAAACTTTGCACATGTAAAAAACTCCTTAAGGGGCAAGGACAGGAAATTATTTTCCCTTTCCTACACCCAATCTATGGCTCAAGTCATGTTTCTTGTACCTTTAACTACCTTCATGGATAGATCAGCACACAAGAAAATGTTCATAATCCTTCCATTGTGGTCTGTGTCTATGTAGCAGGAGCATCTGGCTCAAATTCCTGATTTGTTTTTAGATACAGGGGAAACACAAAGTGGTGGTGTCAGTTTTAACCTTTGATGTGCATGTTTGCCAAAACACATCTATTGTGAATAGACAAAAGAAAGGATTTCTGGGCATAACTAGTCTTATTGTAAAGCAGACTTTTAAATCAGATGAGTTGAATCAGATTCCTAAAGTTCCATTTTGTCCACCTCTATTAACAACAGCAAGGTTTGGTTGTCTAAAACCCAAAACCTGCATGACAGCTGATGTGCCACGATATTAATTCCACATGTGAGCGACCTAACCCTGGAGCTACAGTGGGATAACATGGCTATTTTTGGACCAAAATAAATCCATTGCGTACCCAAAGCTTTTTTACTAATTGAAATTGGTGTGTTCTGATGAAGGAAATTTTAGTTTTAATGAACTTTCTGATGTATTTTTTCATTTATTTAATTTAAAAAAAAAAAGTTGTACAACTCTTCCAACAGGTATGAAAACACAGCAGAATCCTCAATGGAATTCCTGGCTCCAGTGCATAATGTACACTCTAATTCTGTGTGTTCTGTAAAACTGTGAGGAGGATGGCATAGTCCTGTATTGAGATATTAATGAAGAATATTCATATACATGGATACAATTCTGTTAGGGTGGAACACTCATTTTATTCCCCTGATTACAAATTTCATTTTCAGCAAATAAATGTATTTAGAGAAATAAAAGATTTTTTTTCCTTTAAAAAGCAACCATTAATAAAAAAAAAAGAAATTATATTCTTTTCAACTATTACTGAAATATTTTCCTTTGCAGTTTCTGTAAACGCAAGAGGTGTTATCTTTCAACAGCTGAAAATTTATGGAAAAGGAAAGATTAAAAGGAGGGAAAAAAAACCCTCTTAAATTGTAGGTATTTTTACTTTTTAAAAACTCTATTTATAACAATTTTGAATTAATCTAAATATAGTTACTCTCTTTGTAAACCATTCCAAGCCTTGGTAGTGTCCTGAAATTCTGTGGAAGTGTCCATACTTTATACTTATCAAAACACAAATAACCTGAATTAGAACACAACTTAAAAATTATTGCATATTATATAAGAGGAAGATTAAAATGCTAAGCTAACTTATTTAAGTTATCCTCAGTTGACAAATTAGACCATAAAATGCTGAAAATTGAGCTTAACTCAAAAGGAACCAAATCAGATTCGAAGAATGGTCCATGAGCCCCAGGCAATGGAGCATCTGAAATTCAAATTATGTCAGAATAGTGTCTTTTTTGTTTGCTTGTTTGTTTGTTTGTCCTGTCATAATCCAATGCTTGAGTTTATGGGTTACAGCAAAGGTCTGTACATTCCTGTTTTCACCCAGATTTTGAACCAGGTAAATCTCATACTTACATATATCAGAAAAAAAAAATTGGTTAGGAGAGAAGGAAAGCCCATGTAAACACAACATAGACTTAGATAATCCCCACAGATATGCTAAAGCCTTCCAGATTCATGAACAATAGCATTTTGTAACAATTTTTCATTTGCATTGTATAAACTGCAATCTTTGCTTTGTTGGCAGAAACACTTTGTATTCATGAACTATGTTTAGTTTAGTACGGCTTAGAATTTCCTTTTTCCCTCTAAATGCCAATAGAATAAAAAGACAAAGTAGTAGTGTTAAGCTAACATAACACAACAGGCAAGTTTTCTTTTAATTACTCATCCCTCTGCTAGGCATTATATTTGCCCACCCAGCTGCTTTCTGACTGTTTTGCTTTGTACAATCTTATGGAGCAGCCAGGACAGCCACTGATATTTCAAAGGGGTTCGTAGTGGAAAAGAGAAGATCATATATAAAACAACAGCAGTGTACTTGTTGTGGGGGGAGGCAAACATTTATAGGTTCTATTCTTGTTCATAATGAGTTTTAAGGTGTAAAATAAAAGTTTATGTGTATACCAGGTTTGTGAAAATATAAAATAATTTTCTAGTTTCATGTAAGCCCATGGACACATTTTTAAACTGACATTCTGATAGATTTGGAACAGGTACTTAATTTGTATTATGACTGTGTTTGAAATGCCACCATTAATCTCTCCTTTGAAAGCACAACATAAATGTTTGCAGGGAAAAAAATTCTCTCTGTGTTTGGTAGGCTCAGTGTTTTCACACTGATATTCTCTAACTTGAGGACCCCAAACTGGATATCAAATTTCATAAGCCACGTAACTGAAGAATCTGGAATATTTAAAAATGCTAAAACAATTCCAGCTCTTGCTGACTCACCTGAGATCGCCTGTGTGAGCAAACACCTCACACAGGAGAGTGGGAGCCACCCAAGCATCTCCATCTGCTACCAAACACTGGATGTTCTTCAAAATCTGACTGGTACAGAAAAATAATGGTGAAGATGAGGTAAAAAGACTTGAACTCAGATCAGAACTGAATGTCAAGCTCAAGCTTTTATGCAAGGGACCTATTTATTATTAATTCAGGAGTGGCACCCTGTTTTATATCAGGTGCCTGTTTTGTGATTCTTAGTACATTGGAAAGGCTGGTTCTACTCTTGGCTTGCTTGAAACATATTCCACTGAAGAGCACAGATCTGCTATTGATGATGGTGAGCAGACAAATGTGAAGAAGTCATTTCTGTTAATAGGAGTATCTCATTCAAAACAAAACACTTGGCTTTGTTTTTTTTGGTTGAAATTATTTTCCTAAGTCTATTCAAATATCAAGACATTCATGCTGACCTTTTATTTTTTTGGCAAATAATTTCAAGTGTTGGCCAATTCCTATCCTTTTTGGAAATTGCCTTCAATCTTCTGTTTTCAGTGCATTTTAATTCACCTCCCAATAAGCCATTTACTCTTCTGAAACTCAGGGCACTGAAAGTAATAAAAAAGATGATTGAGTAATGCCCACAGGTGGAACTGCAAAACAGGCTGTATTCGAGTCAGATATATACCTATGCCATAGCAAAAACACCTCTCAATGCATATAAATCTGTGACTGAGAAGGCTTAATGGACATAATAACTTGGAAAATTGTTTACAAATCTTTTGAGTCCATTGTGAGTAATGTTATGTCAAAGGTGATTGTAAGCAGTGAGGAGGGAAAGAAACAAATAGAGGTGGTAAGATGATGTTTCCTGGAATGTTTTTCATGCACAAATTTCAATATTCACTGCAGAACACCCCAGGTAATGAACTGATTTTTAGACACAACTTCCAAGAGCAGTAAGTTGACTAAAGTCACGTAGGAAATGAAGAGTAGAAATGTGAATAAGGTTTTCCTCTCCTCCACTCAAGCCATGAAGTCTCCATTCTGGCTTTCAAGGCAAAACTAGCACTCATGTAATTATAGTCTTCCTAGAATTTGAAGTTAATGGAACTTGGAGATTGGTCTCTCAGACCTTGGAATTGAGGTTGTAATGCCAGACTGTCAACTTGTCTAACAACCCCTTTTCAGACCTACAGTGAAGATAACATCATAGATGGGGAGAACAAAAAGATCATGATGCTTTTGCAGACTTGGGTGCTGCAGCCCAGTGTTTCATTGGAAGTGAAATAATTTAGAATTCGGCAAGAGGTAGTGTTTTTTTAAGTTTCAGCAGGCATACCCTGATCCTATTGCCCATGTAATTAAAAAGGTGTTATAATACCTTAACAGCTGTCTCATATGTTCATTATTCATTTAACATAACACCTACCCCAGTACTTTATCCCCTACAGAAAGCAAGTTCCTGTTGGAAAAATGCTTGAGTGTAGATTGAGTGACACGCAGGAGCTTTTGCTATTGAGTGACCTCTTGACACTCAGTAATGAAACCAGTCTTCAATGTTTGTGCAAAAAGAACATTCAATTTTCCAGGAAATGTCAGTATGATTATTTTCTTTTCATCTCTTTTAATTTATTTTTATTTTTATTTTTATTTTGCCCTAGGTTTTATCATCATTTAACTCCAATGTGTACATCAGGAGTTGTATTTTCAGATAACAATGAACAATTCTGAAAAAAATATATTGAAGTTTTGACATTTTTTCTTATCTTTTGAATGATCTTGCTTGCAGATAAGAATGGGGAGGAGGGAAGTTAGGAAAATGCATAAAAATGATAAATATGCCCCTCTTGTAGTCATAAATTGACATTTTACATATGAAGAATGCTTACCTATGTGTGCTTTCAGGTGAAGGAACCCATCCTTGCAGCTCGCAGGGGAAATCACAAACATATGGGATCTGTATTAAGGCTGTGCTTACACAAACACCAAAACAAACCCCACTGCTCCAATTGTACATAGAGCTATGAAAATGGAATTAGTCCTTGATGGCAGTCATGATTTTAGGAATGATTTCCAGGGAATTAGCCATTCTTTGGGAATCTAATCAAGAGGGTTAGAGCCTGCTCAAGGTAGGGACCTTTTGGTGTGACTCCTGAACTGAGAAAAAGGAGAGGAGTAAAGAGTAGTAAAACCTATGTTTAGTTTGGATTTCTTGTTGTTTCTCATTGAAGAAAAATCTGAACTATGTAACTGCTCTGCAAAATAAATCACGAAGACACTTGCAAAAATGAAAGCTAAATGAAGGCTTGATTCATCATGGTCTGCTGGTAAAGGCAGTCCCCCTGTCAAAAGAAAGAAGCAAGTCCAAATTTCCATCAGGGAGATGAAGGAAACATTTCAAGCCTCCTGTCTGAGTGTCCACTATGTTGTATATTGTGCACTTCTGGGAAAATTTTATCCCTTTTGGTGTCACCTATGGCTGGTGTCCCACTATGTGCAAATTAAATGCTCATTAGCATTGAAACTATAAAAGCAGGTGTCCCACTTCTAGACCACGTGTCCTGATTACCCTGATAAAGACCAATTCTCTTTGTCTCCAAAGACTTTCAAACATTAAATGCAAAGTAGAACAGCACTAGCGGGAAGAACTGAGGAAGAATGACATCTGAGCATCCTTGTGTCAAGTTCATTCTTCTGAGAAGCCAGACCACCTGCATTCTAGCCTATTTTTCCAGGGGAATATGAGGATTTTATTAAAATGGAGCAATGTCAGCAGGAGACCCTGAACACATCCCTCCTTAGAATAGTCTTTTACATAATACCTGTAGGATGTGCTCATTGAGGTGCCTTTGGATGGGGGGAGTGTCTGCACTGAGAGATATCACTGGAACAGTTAATTCTACATTTAAAAAGTTCCATATCAGATGTGAATTTGAAAAGAGCTTCAGTATCTTTTTTCTGGGGAGAGGAAAGATGCTAAGTGCAAAGAAAAGCCTCTGGATGTAACAATCATAATATGAGCCGCATTTGTTGCAGATATTATTCACTTGCTGGTACACAAAGACATGAGGAATGGAATCCTGGTCTCAGATTTAATTTTAGAGGAACGGGAACTTCTTTAGCCTGGGCTCAGAACAGTTTAACTTGTTCATAAGTGACCTGGGTGACGGGGTAGATGCCTCCTCAGCAAGGCCACTGGTGACACAGAGCTGGGAGCAGGGGCCAACAGCCTGGAGTGCTGTGCAGCCCTTGGGAAGGACCTCAGCAAATGGGAGAGATGGGCAGAGGGACAGAGTGGAGGGCAACAAAGGCAAGTGCAGGGTTCAAGAACCAAATGGACTCAGTCCAGTGCCATGTGCTCTGGGAAGACCCTGCATGAGCAGGGAGGTGGGATTTGATGATGCACTGAGGTCCCTTCCAACCTGACCCATCCTGCAGTTCTGTGACTCAGATGACCTCTCAGCTCTCCAAATCACAATGACATGGACTGAGGCCTTTCATTGCCTGTCTCCCTTGATTACTCAGAGTTTGTAGACAAGATGATGAAGATGAATCTTGTAGGAAACGTGTTACATTCAAGTAAAAATATCATAAAAGAAAGGCCTTATAAAATATAATTTAAGGCCTGATACTCTAGCTAAACTAGCAACTAGCTCATAATTCCCATTAAAAAAAAATCCAAAGAATGAGAAACAGTTAACACAACAATATATTTTAATAAAAAGCCTTCTACACCTACATAAACAATAGATCTATTCCATGAGAATCAATAGAAAAATTATGTAAACAATATAAGAATAGAAAGTCTTAGCACGTACACACAAAGACACATTTTAACCAATGAATTAAGTAGCAAGGAAACTACTAGCCAACTAAAGTTAAACACGAAGTCTATAAAAACTGTATAAAAATAAGTTATATAAATTAAAAAAAAATACTACGTAAAGAAACTGAGTCTCATCTACTTTACTGCAACAGAAATGTACATTCATGAAGCCCACAGCCACTACATCATCCACTCAATCATTTGGGTTTTATCCAAATGTCTTACTCATCTTTCCTTCTGTGAGGAATCACTCAAAGCTGACTGGAAAATCATATCTCACACACACACTTTAGACATCTGTCCAGTCCCAATGTATTTCTGGTACTTTGAGCAGTTTCCTGCTTTTGACCAAAAGTCATCTTGCCTGATATCTACTTAATATCTCAACATACCTGAAGTTCAGTGTAATAAGAGCTGGAACAGAGTAGAAACTTAAACTAAAACAGATGATGACAGGTTATTTCTTGTAGTGAATTGTGTCAAAACAAAGGAAAATGGTAGGTGAATAAAGTAACCAAAAGAAAACAAAACAAAGGAGAATTATAATTGCTGAATAAACAACCTCATTGCCTTAAGAGTTGAGTAAGGGAATAAATGTGCTTCCAATGGGAAAAATATCCTTCCTAGCTCTGTGTTAATTACATCCAAGAGCAAATAGATAAGTGTTTATTTAATTTAATTTAAAGCTTGGCCACTACTATAATCCTTTTGAGAAATATCCCTTTAGCTGGAAAACATAGTAGGCTCAAAGTATGTGAATATCTGTGTTTGCAAGAAGAAATGGATTCAAATGGATGGTAAACCAGGACCTGGTAGACAGAACAGCAACTTCTTGTTTATTTCTCTGTGTTTCAGAAATAATACAGTGCCTTTGTAGTACAACCTTGAATCATTGGAATCTGAGGGAATGTGAATAATAACTTCAGCACACAGAGAAACTCCCCATTAAGGGTTGATTAAAACTCATTCAAATTGCAAAACTCTTGTTAGCACCAAGTTTCACGCTGTCAGCAAATTGGCTGGGAAAATGCCCTTTGTTTCTTTGTGATATTTCAATGTATTTCACAGAGAGACAATCAGAGGAGTACTCATGCATTCATCACACACTGAGATTCTCAGCAATCCAAAGGGTTGTGCGGTGCTTGCTTTTGATGTGAAGCACACTTTACAAACAGGAGCGAGCAGCACAAGTCCAGGCCACACAAGTACAAATGCTGTAATTCCCCATTGTCACTTCAGATTGTCTTGTCGCATCTTGCTAGTCAGGATAAAGGAAATACAAGGTGTAGAGAAATTCTGTTTTCTTTTCATAGGAAAGGAGACTCCAGGCAAGAATGCATATCATAGTTTCATAGATCTAAATTAATTATTTCCACAATCCTCAGTGGCTGACACTTCCATTGACCCTCAGTTAAGAGGGAAAAAGCCCGATTTCAAACCTGTGAGGCATTAAAAATTCAGAATTATCTACTGCAATCTTGAAATGCCTTTCTATCATTTCATATTTACTATTTTTCTGAAAAAGTTTTTAATCTTGTAGGGGTTTCTTTTTTGCAACTTAATTGACCTTCACCAACTGCTTTACATCAACATCAATGTATTTCCAATTCTGTCAGTCTTTCCTCACAGGACAGGTGCTCCCCTTCACCTGCTGTAGTTCACAGAATGAACATGTCTATGATCTATGATTCACCCTCAGACATCCCACCCCAAATGTGCTTTTAGTTTTGTTCATGTTTATCATTTCAGTATCTCATTGTAGAAGATTACAAAGTCATTGCAGCACCTAATAAATTACTTTCTTCAATCCTAAATACTTGATTAAATTCTGGAGATCGAGGTAGAATTAGCTGCAAATTTGGGCCAGGATGCTCCAAGAGATCAAATTGAGACTTAATTGAAAGCTACTGGCACAGCACAAATTATAGGCTTTCACCTCTTGGTGTGACCCTTCTAGTGTGTAATTATTTAAAAAAAAACTTGAGAGTTCATGTTGTTTAACCATTGCTGTGCCAGTCAAAACTACCTAGAGATGTAAGGGAAGAAATTGCATACTGGGAATTTTATATCAAACAGATTGATCCTGTCTTTCTCCTGGACTCACAGATTATAAGGAAGCACAGCTGGGAAAGAGTAACCAGTCAAAAAAATAAAGATCCTTCTCTGCTGCAGATAGGATTTTGGATATTTATCCTTACCTTTCATTGGGGAGAGGGGAAGGGGAAAATGGCAAATAGGCAGGAAGGGCAGTTCTGTTCTTTGTTGTCTTTAATTCCAAGAAATACTGGAGACTCTGATGTTCCCTGTGCTAATAAGCACAGACGACTTCACAATCCAGTATTCTCAGTATTGGAATCAACAAATCAAGATACAGCTCCTGCTAAATGTATTATTCCCTGCTATACTCCTGCAGGTGGAGAGATGCCATGCAAAGCTATCACAGCAAATCTGATTAAAAAAAAATATTTTATCAAACTACCCACAGTTTTTTAATAGCCCCTGTGAGTAAGATCATTGTCCTTATTTTAGTTTGAAAAATCCACTGGGCTTTTATCATGACATATTGGAAAAAGTTGAATTTGTTGATAGAATTGTTCTCTAAATTTTACCACACACAAATTCTAAAATGGGAGGAGTCATTTATAAATTACATTAAAAAGTTTTAAAAAGATAAATATATATTTTTTAAAAAAATTTGTTTCTGCACAAGTTTTCTACCAAAAAATATTTTTAAAGAATTTGTCTTAATATTTGTGGCTTTTTGGATTAAAATGGTCCTCAACTCAAAGCTTGTGTGCTTTATTAAACTAAATCACTCTGTTTATCACATGTAGTTTATCCTTTGTGCCAGTGACTGCCTCCATGCATTGAATTATGAGCTGGTGATTTCGGTTCTTTTACATCTGCTGGACCAATTTTGTTTGGTAAGTATAGTTTCTATGTCATCCCTTTAAGTGCAAAATGAAAACTATATCACTGCATGCTAGAAAGAATAAAAAGGGTCCAGGCTCTGCTCTCAAAGCAGAGTTCATAATTCAAAATTATCTGGTGAAGAAAGAATGGAAGAGTACAAAATTCCCTGAGAGAACAAGAGTTGGGTTGCACCTGTGAGGAGCTGGACTCAGCAGCAATGTCACTCTCTTGGGTCTGCATGTCAAGGCTTTGTCAATGGCAGGGCAGGTGGGACCACAAGGGTGGCTTGTGAGAAGCTGCGGGGAGCCTCCCCTGTGTCCTACAGGTCCAAAGTCAGCCAGCTCCAGGACAGACCCACGGCCCCCATTCCTCACCTCCCTGCACTGCTGTGGGAGAGGAGGAGGTAAAGAATTCAAGAATAAAGTTAAGCCCATCAGGAATGGAGGAGTAGCTGTTTTAAGAACAGCTTTTATTTTTCATTATCCTACTCTGATTTGATTGGTAATAAATTAAATTATTTTCCCCAAGTCTGTTTTGTCTGCGACAGTAATTTCTGAGTGATCCCTCCCTGTCCTTACCTCAACCAACAAGCCTTTTGATATATTTTCTCTCCCCTTTCCAGCTGAGGAGGGGGGTGACGGAGAAGTTTTGGTGGTCACCTGGCATCCAGGTGAAAACCTGGAAACCATGAATTCAACAGTATTTGAATCAGATTGAAAATGAGAATTAGCAATCATTCTATTCTTCTTGCTCACTGACACAGCCTTGAATTCTTGCAGAAAGGCTTTAAAAAGAAACTACAATTCACCATGGTCACACGTGCACTTTGACTTCAGAAACCTTGGAAAATGCAGCACCACAGAAAAACAGGTCATTATATTCATTTAAAAAAAAAAAAAAGAAAAAAAAAAAGCCTGAGAAGGTACTGAATGACAAATTCCAGGTAAATTTCATAAATTTAGAAAGCATGACTTAAGTGACTGTTGAGCAAACAAACCCTCAGTCCTTGCTAAGGCAGTTGGGTATGGACAGAAGACAGCAGAAGTGCCAGAGAACTGCTGTGATTTCAGCAAACCTCTTCTGCCCCTCAGAGCAGCAGTTTGGTGTTAAATCAGGAAAAACCATCCAGGCTACACAGGGACAAGTGAGACAGACCAGCAATACCCATGTTAGGAGGGGGAAAAACCCCCTGATTTGTGTTTACCCTCAATTACACCACCCCTAAGATGAGCAGAATTTTTATGAGTGCCTACCCAGGCTATCACTGCTGTGCATGAAGCCTGTGACATCCCATAATGGAAATGTGAGGTGAATGCAAGAAATGCTCTCTAATGAAAAAGGGATTGGATTCCATTAAGCCTCTGCCAGCACCAGTCTTGAAAATATTAAGAGAAATAATAAATTATAATTAAAAAAACATTTTCTTCTAATGAAACAAAATTAAAAGCTAAGCTGGCTCTACTGTGTAGGAAAATAAAGTGTGGGATTGTCAGTGCTGGGATGGCTCAGGGCTTTGGGGAGCAGCAGGGTCAGTCATCAAGTTCAGTCAGGCTGCTCACATCCACACCCCAGGAAGGGTGCAGAGGTGAGAGGATGGACCAGCCCCAGTGAGGAGAGGCTGCAAAGTGCACAGAGCAGGGCTGGATGCTCACAAGCTGAGCCTGGTGCCTCGGCTTTGCTACCAACCCTTCCTTGGGCAGTTAAACAAAACTTTCCCTCTCCCCCTTTCTATCCTGAGGCTGCTAAGAGTTACAGACTGCTGGATTCAACCATCAGACTTTGTGTAGTCACACAAAAGTCAGAGAAATGTCATTTCAGCAGGGATTTGGAGCATGTAATATCCTTTAAGAATGAGCAGGACAATCATGGTGGGTCCCTTATGTCCTTACTCCATGAAGAGCTGAGCTGCTCCAGTTTTTGTCCTATTTATTTAATTTGTGACTTAAAATATGGAGGTGGAGAACACAGGCACTTCTCTTCCGTCCTTACAGCACTGTAGTGTAACATAGCCTTAATTCTAAATAAATCCCTTATATATGAAAGCAGATATAAGACTTACTATTCTAAGTATAGAAAAAACCATCCTCACAGAAGTAATGAACCACACTGAAAAAAAAATATCTTTTTAGTTTTGTGTTTTTAAATGCTTCACATCTCCTATTAATTATCCTCAGGGAAAACTGAATGATCATTTTTAACATGAACCTGATTAAACCCATTTAATGGTACCTGGCTTTGGACTGTTGTCTCCTTAGGGAGAAAACCATGAATTAACAGTATTTGAATCAGATTTAGGATGGGAATTAACAAACATTCTATTCTTCTTGCTCATTGAAACAGCCTTGAATTCTTGCAGAAAGGCTTTAAGTAGAAACTACAATTCCCAGGGAGTTCAGTGATGCAGGGTAAGAGCCTCACTCTTTATTTCTGGGACTGAGCTAAAAAAACCCCACCTACCCAAAGCACATCAACAAATCCTTGCCTGAATCTCCTACTTTCGTAAATAAGCAAATAAGAAACCTGGGGAAAAAATCTTTTCTAGGAAATGATGATATAAAAGGTAGATTCACAAAGAAATAAAAGTTTACATCCCATGTTTATTTTGTCAGAGAAACCTACAGAACACCTGTAACGCAATACATCTCCCTCTTGGAACTCTGCCCATGACAGCAGAAGAGAAATTTAAATAAAACCAGACATTTTGGTGAGAACTGTGGTAAATCCTACTGAATGATTATACAAAGAGAATAAAAGGCTTGCAAGTTTCAGCTATTTCAATTTAACGTAAACAGATTGATGGAAAAAGGAAACTATGCTGTACATCTGTGGAGATAATACAGCCCTGATCCCAGAAGCCTCTGATTTCTCATTTAAATTAAACCAGTCTGGTCTTGGATGTCATTGCACTGTTTGTTTCCAGCATAATGGGAAATGGTCCCCACGGCTCTCGTGTGATGCAGATCAAACTGGTGGATCTACGAGTGACTCCATCATCAAGATTTCTTTTGGCAGCTCTTGGAAGGTCTCAGTGGAAGTTATCCTGCTGATCACAGCCTCGTCTATAGAACCACACTGAGTGAATATTCCAAATGACTCACCAGTCACTGGGGTTGCAGGCAGAGAGGAGGTTCATGTTATTTCAACATATAATTTATAATTTTCATAACAGAAGTTATGGAGTTATCAATGATAAAGGACAGTATTTTAAGTTTGCAAGACTTTTAGCTGGGATATATACAAGGCCTGGCCTTACTTAACTTCTTAATTAATAATCTGAAAGAGATACAAGGAACGAGTTAAATATAATCACCACCTCTGTGGAACTGAGGGTTACTGTCAGCTCCAGCCAGGACAGAGGCACGGTGGAAAGGGACCAAAAGTACATGAAGATATGATGGGAAAAGATATGATTTTCAGGCTCAAGAGAGGAAGAGAAGAAATAATCCAAAATTGCCTGCAATAGAGGAGCAGATACAAAATAGGATTAAAAAGTATAAAAGGAGTTTGCAATATTATGTGTGAGAAAAATAACAATAATAATACTGGAAGTAAAATTGAGCAGAGGCATATTTTGCTTAGCTGACCTAGAAATGTTGTTCAAATACCCAAAACTTGAATAGCTTGTGCTTTATAAATGTTACTGTCTGGATAAAGGTGAAGACTTCCCTCCTTCCCGTCGTGTTTTTCCTTCCCTCACTCCCTTTCTCTTTACCTTCTTTTTCTTTCTTTCCTCCCTTTCTCCCACATAGTCTGCTGATCCTTGGACAGCTTTTTTCCTCCTCCCAACATTAATATAATCTCATTCTCAGCATGAACATGTGCAATCTACCTGTTCTTTCTGAAGCTGGGGGGCCTGACAAAGGTCCTGAGATAGAAAGTGGAAGGACTTGGAGAACGCAGTGAAATGTCTCAAAACACTGCCAAAGGAAGTTCCCCTGAGATAAGGCACCACAACAGGAAGGTGTTAATTCCAGTCCTAAACTGAGGTGAAGGTTTGGAATTAACACACCAGAGAAGATTCCACTGTGAAGACTGTGGGATCCTGTGATGAGAGCAGATGGCAACAGCAGGAAGCCAGGCCTGGTGAGTCAGCTCTGGGTACCCTATCCAGACAAAGCTGTGCAAAACATGGCAAACTGTGAGAAAGGAAGAAATTCCTTATAGACCTGCTAGAACAAGTTGTGGGAATGGCATCTACACCCTGTGAATATCTGGGACCTGAACTCTATAAAAGTGGTACCTCCAGAAGGACATTCTGGGACCCACATCACTGGGAAGGCCAGAAGACCAATGGGATGCTGTTGGAATCCATGTGGTGATGATATCTTTATTTAATCTGTCTCCTTCTCACTCTATTTCTCCTTTCTCATCTCTCTTTTCCTCTTTCTATCTCTCTACCTCACATTTGCTGTTAAATAAAATCTGCATGATTGACTTTGGCCTACGGTCTTGTTTGCACCTTAATTCTGGTGCAAACAGAGAAAAAATATTGAGAGGCACCTGTTAATAATTAGAACTTTGCAGAAGGGTCTCCCTTTTCCTGGGTCAGCAGTCTCTTGCCACTCCTGCTGCTGAAGAAGTGGGTGGTGGCATCCCCTCCCCTCAAGTGCTGCAAGCTGGACTTAACAACAGAATTCAGTCTTTAAAGCAACACATAAAAGTGATTTAATCTTTCCTAGGACACTTGAGGGAGATTGAACTTCAAGCCAGGTTGAAGTGGAATCTGGGGGTTCCACTCTGGGAAGCTGTGGGCCCCTTCTAAGTCGTGCCTCATTGTACAAGGGTTTCTGATAATTTATGGCTTCTCTGCTGGGTGTGAACACCCGAGTTTGGGCATCTGAATCCCACCAAAGGAATCATAAATTATTTCAAGCAGCAAATACCAAGTGAGGGTAGACAGTGGAAGAATTTTAGACACCTCTGTTTTTATATAAGTTAAATAACATCTCCATAGGTGGGTTTTTTCCTCTTTTGAACTTCAGTAACTGAATGCCCCCGTGCTTTCTTTTCATATTTTGAAGCATTACTCTTCTTTTAGCCTGCCCTCCCATTAGATTCAGCAAGCATTGGCTGAGGGCTGTTTGCCTTTAATTCGACCTTGAATACACTTCATGGGATAGATGACAGATGATGATCTCTCAGTAGAACCCATCTAATTGAAGGATATATTTGGCTGAGGAGATAACTATGAATATTAGAAGGAGACTCAGAATTTTTGTGAAAAAGACATTCCCAACTGTACAGCTTTAAAATATCAGAAACTACCATCTGCAGATAAATTCAGGGGACAGTAAATACAGACAGATATTTCTAACATTTAAACATAAACAGCATTTCTTAGTGATTTCTCACTGATTACATCTCATCATATAAAGCTAGAATTTACTAGGACAGAATAAAATTAAATTATATACACATGTTCTGGCAATCCTGTGAGACAGAAAACCAAGAGCTGTCACCATCAAATTAAACATGAAGAGGTAGAAATTAGGGATATATATATATATATGCAAATAAAACCACAAATAAGTATACATATTTACTTTTTAACATGTTTTTTTTCTTAAAGAAGTTCTCAAAACCAGATGCATTACTCTGCACTCTAAAACTGTTGCAGAAGGTCAAATTGTTTAACAACATTATGTTCAATTACAATGACCCACCCAAAAATCCTGAAGGAAAAATTTATTTGTGTGTGCTTTTATCAGTCAACTGAATCTACTGTGCTGCACAAAAATTTTATGAAATTAATATTCCTCTCTTCATAAAAATATCCTTAGGACATTAAAATTCACTTTTAAAGTATAAAATATTTTATTTTTATTGAAACAGATGCAATATCCTGGCTTGACAGGTTTTTGGAGCAGCTGCTGTTTATCACTGAAAACTTTTTGCAGGACTATCTGCAAAACTCAAATGTGATTAGAAAAATTGAGAAAAATTATGTGACTA
The DNA here is from genome assembly GCA_910950805.1 of Acrocephalus scirpaceus scirpaceus. NCBI lineage: Eukaryota > Metazoa > Chordata > Aves > Passeriformes > Sylviidae > Acrocephalus > Acrocephalus scirpaceus. The sequence goes on from OU383777.1 coordinate 4,974,280, forward strand.
TGTGTTATGTTTCTCTTATTATTTTACAAGGGCAAACCCACAGCATAATTATTACAGGGTAGCTTTTGGAAATAGCTTTATTAACTTTTAATTTCTTCATATCAGGAGGAGTCACTGCCGCTGGGATTTGTGTTAGGTGGCCTCCAAACTCTGAGTCCAAGAGGTCACCGAGTCCTGTTAAAGAAGAGTTTAATCAAAACAACAACAACAACAAAACAAAAAAAAGGGCACAACCCAATTCAACCCAAACCAAACCAAACCAAACCAAACAAACCAAAAGAAACAAACAAAAAGATACCATTGACAAAGAGTAACCAAAGCTGTCAGAATTCTGTGTTATTGATGATGTTCAGTCTGACCAAATCCTGTTAAAATGATCTAAAGCAAAATTTGGAGAAACAATCAAGACCTTTTGGATTAGATGGGATCCTACCAGGTGGATCTGCATTAGCATTTAGTCCACTGGAGCCAGAGCATCTTTTTAAAGCTGTGACAGGCACAGTTTTCACAGCCAAGCAGAATTTTCCCTGAGTGTTGGTTTATGACATTCCTGTGGGACTTTTTAATTAATACTACTCCATTTATAAGGCTCAGTCTGAAGCTTCATATCCATGAACAGTTGAAATTAATTGGGAATTTGAAATGGAGCTGTTTGTAAGAAAAAACATCAGTGTTTAAAAATAAACCATACCTTTAGTTTTAACTTGCCTAATTTAAATAAACTATTAGCTAAGTTTTTATTTATGTCTCAGTTTTAGCTGATAAGTAGATATCTATCACTTAGTTCTTAAATTGTTGTTTTGGGGTTTTTTTAATTTACTTGGCATTTCATATAATACAAAGAGGGAGATGTTTTTTTCTATGTCTTTCTACGAGTTTTTTGTTTCCATTTACCTTTTTTTTTTTAAATTTGGTATGAAATGTTTAAATATATCTTGAATAATATAAAGTAGATTCTGAGACTCGTTGATTACCTGAGTATGTAAACTCTATCACAATTCAAACACAGAAATATTGCAAAACCAACAGGTTCAGTCTATGGAGTCATCCTTATTTTCTATGCCAGGTTACTTCTACAATGAAGAAAATCAAAACACTTCCTCTAAGATTTATTAATCCTTTGGAAGTCTGTGCTTGAAGGAAGCAGTTTTAATTTTTAGACACATTTTTTTGTTGTTGATTTTACTTTCTAAGTACAGGGTTTGGAGCCCTTAAGTTCTTTCTGATCAAAGTTTAGGCCTTATATGTGCAAAACTTCCTAATAATTCATAAATTACTGTGAATTAGGATCCACCTGCTGCAGCTGGGACATCTTAACAGTGTGTTATATACCTCTGTTTGACCCTACAAAAGGAAAAGATGTAATGGACAGAAAAAAGGAATAATAAAGGGTATCCTGCTATTCTAAAACTGGAGATGAGACAGATTTGATGAATCATGCTCTGAAAATGCCTATTTTTCATTACTATCAAGAGAGGTCAGGGTGACCTGCTCAGATGTAGTTATTTATTTTTTAGATTTCCAGATATTAGGTGAGATGAACTGCACATTAAATAACTAACATGGATTTTTAAGCATTTTTTGGATTGACATAATTCTAAAAATAAGAATTTTGAATATAAATGTAGCCTTAACAAGTTTCCTGAGAACTTGTTACTGCAGAGTCTGAATAAAATCAACACCTCTGACAATAATAAATTATTCACTTGGATTCACACTCTTGATAAGGATCAGTACAGCCTATGCAAAACCTGTCAGTACCTAGAATAGCAGAGTAGTGGGAATTTATAGAGCTGATTAGTCATTACGTACAAACAGTAAAATAAAAGTTGTTATTTTGTTGACTTTTTTATCATGTTGACTTTTTTTTTTTTAGCAAACTGTACAAAACTATGAAAACATGGAGGTTGGAACAAATGTTAAATGTGCTTCTTTAAGAAAAACTCTCTTCCTGGAAAAGAAGGAGGAAATATATTTATACTGAATTAGTGGATTTGGCTGTGTTAGCTCTAGAGTCATAATTTAACTTCCAATATTTACTTGAAATTCTTTCCTTATATTAGTCTGGTACATGCTGAGTAAGACACCAGTGCAGTTGTGACACTTAACAGTCTTTAATGTAGTGAATTGGTTCTTTTTAGCCAACTTAACAGGGGCAATAACTTAAATTTTAAATCAGTTTTATAAAGCCTTCTCCTGAATTAAAGCCACAGGTACAGATAATTGAGTAATTGTTATATCAGATCATTTGAGATACTTTGAAAATATTCTTGGGCCACACACCACTGCCTTTACTTGTGCAAGAAAGCCACAAGTCTCACACTTTTTCCATTCCACTTTGCAGTGCCAATAAGCACACGCCCCCTAGCAAACAGCTCCATCCTTCTCCCCATATTAATCTTTGCACTTGGGGAATAAAATTCCCCAAAAATGAAATTATCAAGTAAACTCCATGGTGCCAAAATTTATCATGAAGTATTACTTTTCTTGAGAGGCATAAGAATGGGGAGTGAATGCAGGAGTGATGGGTTGTCTTCATGCAGGGATTTCACTCTCGGCAAGCAAATGTCAATTTTCCTCTTTGACGCCCTGAAATTGTGTGAGGCATTTCACAAAGCAAACTTTTGCTTTTATACTTTTTTGTCTCTCGCTGGAATTCAAGCTAAATTCGATATGACACAGCCAAAGTCTAAAGACAGACAAGACTAAAGATAGAGGAAAAAAGGTGAGGAAAATGACAGGAATAATTCACCGACATGATCAAGGAGCTAAGAGGGGAAAGATGTAGTCTGTCTGAGCAGCTGAACTTGTTGTGCAGTGATTGTAGATAGCAGGAATAACATTTAGGTAGATGTTAAATAAGATTGATATGACATTGGCCCCTGTGGAGAACTTTCACTCTGAGTTACTGGCTTTGTCATAGAAGCATACCCCAAAACTTTGATTAGAGATCAGCAGGCTAACCTTTGGTGCTGTTCAGAGTGACAGCAGCTCTGATATTTTCATCAGAACTCCTACATGACATACAGCCTCACATGCAACTCCTGGATCAATAAAAATCCATGCTGGTCTCCAATGGTGATTGAAAGATTCTCCATGTGAGCTGCTCCTGTGAAAACCTGTTCAGTGGTGCTGGGGTGGAGAAACAGGCTCAGTGAAGGGTAAATGAGCTGTTCATTGTCAGGTGGGTTTGATTCATTATTAGTCATTCCAAAAGCTCATACTCTGAAGATAGGTGAATGTCTAATGTGACAGATTGGCTCTCTTTCCCATTTTGGGTAGAAAAATGATTCCCAGCTTTCATCATGGTTTTGGCACAAACTCTCCTCCTGGGAAAGTTTCCTTTAAAGAAATGAGCAACCTGGGCTAGTGGGAGGTGACCCAGACAAAGGCAGGGGGTTTGGAACCTGAAGATCTTTCAGACCCCTTCAAACTCGAAGATTTTGATGATTCCAGTATTCTGTGAAACATATCTACACTTAGCACAGAAATCCACAATATCAGAGAACCACACATCCATCTTGAGGTACTTTCCTAAGGAATTTTTACCTTAAAAAGCATTCCATGATATTTTCATGTGTATGCTGGAGATCTGCCTACCTACAAGGCAATTTAGGAAGGTGTTAGAGGACTCCCTGTTTCCAGGAGGGCCATGCTCCTTTTGGAGTGCAAAACCCTCAGCATTTACAGTCCTAGCAGGAAGGGAAGCATGCAGCTCAGTCTCCAGGTGAAAAGTTTCCCTATGTGAGTGTCATACACATGTGCATTCAGTGCCATATGAAAAACTTTGTGGTAGCCAAAAACACTTCATAAGGATGACAGAAATAACACTGGACCTCTGAGGGATCCATTCCCTACCAGAACAGTGAGTGGTTCAGGAAACTGAAATGAAATCTCAGCCTGGAGATTGGCTTGAGACCAAGAGAGCTAGGTTTTGGTGTCTCTGTATGGATATCTAAAGGTCTCCTTTTAGTCAGGAGAGATCTAAATAAGTTAGTGGACAAATCCTGGACAACAGTTCAGCTCAGTCTTGGGTGCTTAGTGATGGATTCAGTTAACTTTTAGTGCCACTGGATGATGATGAGAAGAAGAAGAAGAAGAAGAAGAAGAAGAAGAAGAAGAAGAAGAAGGAGAAGAAGAAGAAGAAGAAGAAGAAGAAGAAGAAGAAGAAGAAGAAGAAGAAGAAGAAGGAGAAGGAGAAGAAGAAGAAGAAGAAGAAGAAGAAGAAGAAGAAGAAGTTGTTATATCCTAGCTATTAAAATTCTGATATTTCCTTCCTATCTTCTGGCCAGTGATTCAGGTGTCCACACACAGACATATCTGAATAGTGGCACTATTTCAGATGCCTCAGTGGCCTTGCCTCATCTCCACTTCCCTCTCATTGGCCTGCCCTTAGTAGATCCTAGGAATGACATAAGGCAACTCCAGTTCTCCTAGACAGACATATTTTGGCAACTGAATCAAGATTCCCCTTTCCAGATAAAGCAAACCTAGCACATGCACAGTAGCTTTCTAGATATTTCATTTTCCTTCTCTTGATCTTCATCTTTTATATTCAATGGCCTGTAAACAAGGCGCCAGCTGAGCATATGAGCCCCTGAGAGTGACAGACAACCATCCCATTAAAACAGCCCAGAAGGGAACGTGCCCTTTGCTGCTCCAGGGTTAAACCATTCATCCTCCTTGTAAAATTTCAAGTTCTATGTTTTCTTATGCTAGTCTAGCAATTTACTTCTGTGTTGTATGAATTTTATTTCTTACCCAGAAGTGAGCAATTTATACTGGTTTTTATTAGTATTGAAACTGCCCATGAATCATGATTCAAACTGTTTCTCCAAATTTTTTAATGCTAATTCCACTCTGGTCTTCCCCAGACTCACAACCTCTGCATTTTTCCCTTTTGTCAGTTAAGCCCATCGTTCAGATCAACACTGAAAAGGATAACAAGGCTCTGGTTTAGCACACTCTTATTTATTGGTGTCCTGCCAGTATTGCAGAGATTCTCTCAGCAGAGTCCAGTGAGACATGTTGATCAATTGCTGAAAATTCAAACCTGACCAACATAGAGGAAAAGGAGCAGAGAAACATGAAACAAATTGCCTAAAAGTAAACAACAGAGCCTCTTGATGGAGACTAATATCTAAAATGAGACTTTAGCTGGAAATCAAGGTTCAACCTTAGCACTGCATCAGCTGTGATTATTTTATGATTCACTGCTGTGCTGTTGCTGAGGGGAAATTACCCAAAACAGGATTTTACAAAGAGTAAAGAAGTGCTTAAAGGAAGCTCCAGAACAACTGGGCTTCCTTACAAGTAAGATCTATCCAACCACTCATTTCTGCTCTGCACAGGCAGAAAAAATTGTAATAAATATTAAGCAAAGATGACTAATTTGTATCGATCATAGTTATGATTGCAAAGCTTAGCACACACAGCAATCTAAATACAGCAGGTTGCTTTCTTCCAGTGTATTTTTCCTCCTTTCTGTTAGATGCCAAACCAGAAAGGTTGTTCTGAAATGCATTATTTTGTTGGCAATAAATGCTGCCAGTGTTATTATGCAATCATAATTTTTTAAATTGTAAAAGTCTATAAGATCCAAAAGTCCATTGTGGTTTATCCATGGAAAAGATATATTCTCCCCAGAGTGACATGTCTTATAATAAAATAAGGTTACCTATGGGTTGCAGCAAACATTGCACCTTGCTGATGCCTGCATTGCAGCTTGTTTTACCCCATCAAAGTCCTGATGAATTCTCTCCTGACACAGTTTTGTCATGGGCTATTTGTGTTCAAGTTCTGTTGGACAGACTGCGCACAGTGCAGCACGAAAAGGAACCCAGATCACAGGCATCTCCTTCTACCTTTCTCTGGGATAAACCATGCAGAAGCTCTGATTTTTTTCTGAAGGCTCATCCCATTAGAATCTTGCCTATCTTGTACCACAGGTGATGGTACTGGGGGTGCAGAGCAAAGCCCTGCAGCACACATTCTACATGCCTGCTAATTCTCCATGGGTCCAGATTTACTACCCACGTGCAAACTGAGTTTCCCCTGAGTTTCTGTTCCAGGCAGGATGAACTTCTCACACTTTCACATTCAGTCTAGAGCTTTGAGATAGTACCAGAGCAACTTCTGGCTTTGCAGTGAAGATGCATCAGGGAAACTCATCGGTCTGAGCAGAACAGGCTGGATAATTCTTTCCAAGGGCACAAACCTCTGCCAGTCTGCAGATAAAAGCTGGTGTGTAAACTCTCCTGATTGTACCTCAGAGCCAGCTGCAGTCAGACAGCCCACACAGGGTCTTTTGGTTAGGAAATTTTATGAAAAATGAAATGTGTTAATTTAAATGTCTCAGGCTTTGAGGATGAACCTTGGGGTCTCACATCTGGGTGAAATTAGGAGGAGCAGCAGGATGATAATGCAATCCAATGGCTTCTGCGTAAAACCTGGGCCATGACCAGGAGTTATTTGCAATGTACATTCACTCCCACTGTGAAATGGCCCTCAGGTATTCAAGTTGTCAAAATACAAATGTATATTAGTTACCAGATGGGGAGTGAAAGTAGATGTTCCACAATATTCCCATTCTGCACAATAAACACAAGTTAATTCAGAAATGCCTGTGATTTTCATCTGAAAAGAATGAGAAAATGAACAACTTTTCACAGAGAAAATAAATAACTGCAGTCACAGAATCCTAGAATGGTTTGAGTTGGAAAGAACCTTGAAGATCATCCAGTTCCAACACACTGCCATGGGCAGAGACACCTTCCACTATCCCAGGTTGCTCAAAGCCCCATCCAACCTGCATTGAACCTTTTGTCCTATTTGATTACTTTTTTTTTTTTTCCCCCAGAATGGCAGAATTTGGCTTACATATATCCAAAAGAGGAAAAAGAAAATCTGACTTAAGTTTTCATGTGCCCTGTGCTAGAACCTCGTGTCAAAAGCTACTGCTGATAGTCTTAATGGACAGGTAAGTTCCCTTTTAGTAGAACTAATTTCCTATGGCAGGTGATACAGCGTGTTTCAGAACAGAACTGTGATAAAAAGTGATGTGCTGGAAAGATCTCGATTTATTAAAAAGAGGTCAAGGCCAGAAATGAACCTAGTAGCAGTGTTTAACAATTGTTAGTGAGCAGTCAGCGAAAAAGCAACAAATTTGTTATTATTTCCCACTGTGTCATCTAGATAAAGCAGGTTACAATGAATTCTAGGTCTCATTCCCTTCATTTGCTGATCATCCTGCATTCAAACACTCAAGCAAGTTAGATTCCTTCATCATATCCATGCACCTTGCTGGCTCTCTGAAGATATCCTGTCAGTTTTCTCTGTTCACCACTTAAATTATCAGAACTTCCTTAAATCTTATGCCCTTTCTTTGCTATCAGGAGTCAGGGGTGGGTTGGTTTTTTTTTTCCTTTATCATCCTAGCACCAAGAAATGCTGGGACGTATCATCTATTCTGTCTGCAGGGAAAAGAAATGATAACTGTCAGTCTGCCCCATATTCTAGAAAGCTCTTTGGCACTCCAGAAACAAAGAATCTTCTGGCACTTTGACTGTCGCAGTAGAGCATGCAATGAAAACACAGAGTCTGGTTCTTGATGATGATCAGAAGGCTAAAATCTTTATTTTACTTCGTTCCTTTTTTGCATGTTCTGCTAACTAGGGCACTCATTGGTCAGAAGGACTTACTCTCTTCCCCTTTGGTAAACAACAGGTGAAGGAGAGTGTTTTGGGAAAATCCTGAGAAGAGTTGGCTCACACAGAAAATATTTACAATAACAGTGAAAGTGTTTTGAGAGCAGAAAACTTGTTGATCCTTTTCCCATGGGAACCAGCACACGAGCTGGATTCCCAAAGCCCAAAAAATACCGAGCCCACGTTTGACAAGCTCTTTTCTTTTAGCTGAAAGGAAAAATAATCAAAAAAGATCAATAAGAAGTGTGAAATGCATGGATTTTAGTGAATTGGGATTTCTTTCTTGTGTCACTGCAGGCAGAGAAGGACTATAGACACACAAGGATTTAACTGCAGCTTTGGGCACGGATGAGCTATTCAGAGGAGTAGTGCTTGGAAACTAGGGGTGGCAGAAGAGGATGAAGTGAAAGCTCAGATTTTGTAGCCTTTGTACACTGGAGAAGGCTTTAAGCAAGAGATGCCCACTTGCACAAGATATTAAACACAATTCTCATGTTTGTCTGTGCAGGAGGTGTAGGGAACATTCCCATGTGCCACCTCCTCCTGCATCCCTTTTGAAGCCCATCGAGACCATGGGCCTCATGAACCTGAGATCAAGTCTCTGAGGCCCTGAGGATGGCAGTTAATAAAGATGGAGGTGATTATTATTGTTCATTATTTAAATTAAAAAGGATTTTTTCTTCCAATTAATAGGAATTTCAGTGGAAAATGAAGTTAAAACAACTGAAATTACCTGCCTGTGCTGTTAGAATCTGGGTATGGTTGCAGATGAGAAAGGAAAGGATGAACACAACTGGATAAAAATACAATTTTCTTGAATAAAACTTATGCAGAAAGGGGGATAAGAACTCAAACACACCTAAAGAAGTTTTGCCTCAAATACAGTACTGTGCATTGATCGAAAAGACATTTTTTCCTTATTCTGGAAAAAATCTTCTTCCTCCCCTTTTTACTTCTGTGTCTGCTTTATCCAACCCTTAACCTGAGCACCCTTTTCTATTTTCAGACATATTATTATAGTGACAGCTATTTACTGAAAGATTAGGCCTCCACAGGTGTTATTTAAACACAGTCCACACCCACTAAAAAGCTTTTTCTGAGTAATGTAAGGAGAAAAGCTATAAACACGCAGCATCCTATATAGAAGTGATGCTCTTCATCCTTGTACTTTCTCCATATCCCTGATTTCCTGGTTCTTTACTTTTATGCTGGGCACAGACTTCACTCTTTAGAAGAACTTTACCAGAAAAAAAAAACCTGTTACTAGTTGCTTCATTGACAATTACAAACTTGGGAATAGTCCTTTCACTGGAGCAGGGACTCAGCATTGTCACAGCTGTTAACACTTTCCTTTGTTTCTAAACATTGTACTGGAGTCTGCAGGCTTACAAATATTCAACTTTTCCTCATTTATTGTGTGCAAACCTTGTGCAGAAATATTTCTCCTCAAAGAACAAACAATGCAAGACACAGCAGTAGTAGAGGTTAAAGGAAATATTCAGCCGGTTGATAAATGGAAGGAAAAATCAATTATATGGACAGCTCAAAATCCAAAGCCCTTTGTGATTTTTTTTTTTTAAATTTTTGTCCTTGTGGGAGTTTTATCACACATCACATTGCTCTTAGAGCACATCAGCTCAGCTGAAAATAGTATTGACTTGTGCATTGAGCATATTGTAAACTCTTCTGGGCTAGCACTATACTTGTCTTTATGTTCAAGGAACCTAATTGTTATTAAGGCCCCTGGCTTGTGCTTTTAGATAAATAGAAGTGCACCCTTGCAAGACAGAAGGAAATTTGAACAACAGGTTCTGAATATGACAGGAAATAATAGTAAATCGCTGTAAATTGTAATGTTTTCATATGAAAGTGGGGATGCAAAATGAGAATAAGCTCAGTGGAGGTGTGAAAACTGCAATGAGAAAGTTTTCTGTTCTCTTAGGGTTCTAAATTGCTGCCCAGCAACAAAGTTCAGTTCTTTGTTCCTGGAAACACAGTACTAAAAACATAATGTACACCATGGAGGCAACAAAATGTCCCTTCAGGGTCCAGCTTCCTTTGTGGTCATTCTCAGCAGACTTATGCCCTTTTTATATTTAGTCAATTAATTTTCTTGAGTTCCTGAAATTGCTCAGAGCCACTGTAAATTTTCTGACTTAATTTTTTCTTACAAGACAAAATGCTGAGTTGCCAAATCCCCACAATCTTCAAAAAAATCCACCTTTAAAAATACAATGCTTAGGCAAAAAAAATGAAACAGTGCTTTAAAGTCTCATCAAAATGGAATTGTTTTTCCTTTAACATTTGGAGTTTTGCTTAACAAAATCACCACTTATAATTCTTTTTTTTTTTTAATATGAAGCAGAAATAATGTTCCCATGATTTGTCAGGTGGAATATCATGTACATAATTGAATATTAAACCTTGAAAATCAAATCTACTGGAGCTATTAGATTAAAAAAAAAATCTAGAAAAAAAGAATATATGAGGAAAGACTGAAGAAAATAAGTTTAGTAGAGGTGTCTTTGGATGTATGAGGGCTTGTTGAAAACGGAGAGAATACAATACCTTTTGGTTTGATTTTTAATGGATAGTCCATTACAGACACCACAAAAAAAAAAGACAAAGTTTATAATAAAACAAGGTTAAATGTGGTTCAGATTAAATGTGAAGGAATTACCTTAACATTAGAAAAAAGGCTGACACTGAAATAAGTTATTATTTCCATGGATGTGGAATCTCAGTTGCAGGTTGCTTTAAGAATTTGGTCAGGAAAACAGAAAGTGAGAAATGAAAGAAGACACTAAACTTCCATTTGAACTAAGGAATTAACAAGACTTATACTTGATTTTCTTTGATTCTTGTATATTATTTTCTTATTACAATGCATATGTGACAATAACTATTCATCACAAGCTTTTGCCTTTTTTTTGATTTTAAATGAAATCAAAGTGCAATTTTTGAACTGCTTCTAAAAGTGTTGTTAGGGACCTAAAGACAGAAAGAAGGGTCAAAGTATTAAATTCATCTAAATAAGAGAGGGTTTTCTGAGAAGACTTTCTTGCCAGCAAGAGAATTAAAAGTCACTGTATGGAAGGCTTTAGCTACTCTTGTTATTCATTAATAGTAAAAGGAATATTTATCTTGTGCAAAGATGGTTAAAAGGTCGTGCAATAACACTATTGGGAAAAGTAATTTTATGTATTTATAAATATATCACATTTCATGGCAAAAGAAATCTTTCAGCAATCCTAAAAAATAGCAAAAGCTTTGACTGAATTCCAAAATTTATTACATCTCTTAGATCAGTACATCATCCATGAAACTTGACATTGAATTTCCAAGGGAATAAAAAAGGAAAGTGGAGGATGTTCAGGAGCAATTATATCAACTGTTCTCCGGAGCCCAAACATTCATTTATTCTGCAAATAAAGTTAGTGCTAACTGCTCCACAAAACAGACTTCTCAAATTTGGATTGCGTGCAAAGCATCGGTGTCAGCCCTGGTTTGCTCTGGTGCAAACTGGTGCAGTTCTTGCCTGGGTGCAAACATCAAGGATGCTGCTTCTTCTCCCTCTTGATCTCTTGGTTTCCACTGGGATCTGGAACTTTGCCTCTCCACACAAGACAGACATTGAGGGGCTGGAGCATGTCCAGATAAGGGCAACAGAGCTGAGGAAGGGGCTGGAATACCAGGAGCAGCTGAAAGAGTTGGGGTGGCTCAGCCTGGAGAAAAGGAGGCTTGGAGGGCCTGTCACGATCCACTAATACAAGCAGGGGTCATGATAGTTTGTTTATTGATCTCAGAGTGCAAGAATCAAGGGAATCACTGTTTTAATCAAAGCAATGCACCTTTATTTAGTGCCCACAATGTGGTAATGCAGTAGAGGAGAAAGAGAGAGAGAAACAAAGAATAGAGAGAGAGAAAGAAAAGGAGGGGTAGGAAAATAGCTATCAACAAATCAAAGTCCTCATAGCCATCTGCCTAAAGACCTGTCTTTTCCATGGGGAGATCTCGAATTTTGGTTAACTTAGAGACTCTTTATAGTCTTTTCAAAAGAAGCAGGCAGTTGGCCAAAAGGTGGGGAGATATCCTATGAGGTACAGTATAAACAGGATGGGCACAGGTGCATCCAGTCCATCGTGACTCACCCATTGTTTCCTGCACCAGGTTTCCATGGGAATGCACACCAGGTTTTGGTCCAGCAAACACACCTGTGGACAACACTTGGTAGACATCCCACTTCAGCCAGGCCAGAGCTCCTGTGCTGGGGTTTTTCTCTGTCCTTGGGGTTTCAGTCTCTGTCCTTGGTGATGGTCATGAGGTAGATGAGGGATCTTCAGCCTGTCTGTTACAGGAACCTTCTTGCTCTCTACAGCTCCCTGACAGGACATTGTGAGGGTCAGCCTCCTACTGGATAACAGATGGTGGGACAAGAGGAAACAGCCTCAAGTTGCACCAGGAGAGATTTAGATTGGATATGAGGGAAAATTTCTTCACTGAAGTGGTTGTCAAACATTGTAACAGGATGAACAGAAAAGTGATGGAACCACTACCCCTTGGAAGTGAGTAGATGTGACCCCTGGGGACATGGCTTAGTGGTGGCCATGGTTAATTGTTGAACTCGATGGTCAACACTCTTAGAGATCTCTTCCAGCCTTAACGGTTCTGTGATTCAGAAAAGGACTGGGAAACAGATATTCTGTGTCGAATAAATACAGAATTAATATTATTGATGACTCTTTATATTGTGTCACTCTGTCTTTACAGTAGACAGAAAGTTACAAGGAGAGCTGTAAAAATGTCAACATTACTCCTGTTTTCAACTAAAGCTAAAGTTCATAGATGGCCAAAATGGGGAGTATGTGCAAACACAATGTGCACATTGACCTTAAACTATCTCTGTCTCATAGCTGATTTTTCTCTGTGGGGAGTTTTATATTTCCAAATTATCTAAGCATTGAAGCAGTGAATTTAGACCTGTTGCCAATTATTCTTCATATTGTGGTAGAACGAAGAGACCCTTACTAAGTACAAGGCGTGTGAGACAGGGGGTTCCAGGCACAGAACAGAAGATCCTCACTGCTCTCAGACATGAGGTAATGGTGGTATTAAATAAAAGATGCTTTACAAATATATGGAATAATTTTATTTTGTTTTTTCTTGAAGCTGTCTTGTACAGGGCCAGGAGTTGGACTTTGATGATCCCTGTGTGTCCCTTCAAACTCAGGATATTATATGACTCATGAAGTATAACTAAATTACTTTCAGATTTTATTGTGAATAAATTTTAAAGTCTTCTGCTTGTCTTCATGACAAAGGATGTTTTTTGCTTATCAACTATATAGTTAACAAAGGGAAAATTGCCTCTTTCCCAATATGTTCATCATATGGAAAAAACCTGCTTCCTTGGCTTACTTTTACCAGAAGTCATTAATTAATTCTCATAACACTCCTGTAAGTGCCAGCATCTGTTAAACATTAGCACGCATAGACAGATGAATCCTTTGTGGTTTTCTTTTGCATATTTGTTTTTCCTCAAAGACACTTGAGAGTTACCAATTTTCTTTAGTTCTTGGACACTAGATGTTCTGTCCAGATTTTTACCTTACCTAATGCTGGAACTCTGAAGCAGCATGTTTTTGTTTTCCCTCTTTGAAATACGGACCACCATGATAACAGAAACATTGAAAAATATGTGTTTATGTGTATGTGTTTCTATATTGTGACAAAAGCCCCTCTTCGCCTTGTCTGAACTCTCTTCACTTTACATTTAGTTTACCTTCAGTTTCCATGCATAAAGGAAGCTTCAGGCTCATATATTATTATTATTATTATTCCTTTTCTTCCACAGGCACACCTCTCCTGTTCCTCACCTTTCACAATATCAAACCCCACAGACCTCAGTTAGGTCACCACTGTCCCAGCATCCCAACTACTTAAATATCTTTGAGATTCTTATGCCCTAACATGAAAGACTGTACCCTCTCTTCTGAGTTAAATACTTGGATTTCTTTTAAAGTCAATAAGAAAAAAAAAAATCCTGCTTCTAGAGCATTATTTATCTCATTCTTCTCATCTGAACTGGGGAATCAGATATTCCTAAAATGCCCATTTCTCCCCTCACTGTGTAGTGGTTGCAGCTCACCAGCTGAGCTGGGAACGTCATCCACACCCCTCAGTCTTCACAAGGGCCCCAAAAGCCTGCTGGTTAATTTAGTTACCTGAGGAAAAATCCAAAATTAGATGAGGAAAAACATAACCAAAAAAAAAATTAAAGCTTTTCTTCCAGGCTCATATTCTTTCTGATCTTTCCTTGAACTTTCATCAAGACTCTTATTGTTCTCCTGCACATGGTTTTTCTTTCTAATTATGAGGGTGAGCTGAAGTCATATTCTCCCAACAGTAGACTTTTTTTTGCTTACTGATCTGGTCAAAAATTAGAAAAAAGAAACAGCAAACAACCAGATTCTTTTGTCATCCTGTTCCCCTTTTCTACTTTCTGCATCTCTGAGCATTGTGCTCTGCTCTTATTAACCAGTCATATAAATCTATTACTCTATTATTTTGTTACTGCATTTTTCAGAGCAAAGAAATTGTAGAAATCAGATTCATTTATGCAATTAAAAAAAAAAAAAAAAAAGGAAACAAAATAGGTTTTTGCTGTTCCCAAGGAAGGGATGTTCAGGTAGCTTTAGTTCTTAGTGTGATTCTGTTCACAGGTAACTCTCTGAGAGTCAATCTTTTTATCTCCTTCATTTGACCATGATGAATTAAAACATAGGGGAAGATAGCCAGAAAACATCAGATCCATACTGTTCCAAAAATGAAACTGAAAATCCTAAACATTGTGCAAGGTTATCTTGGACTTCATTTATGCAGTTTGGTAGCACAAAACATTAAAAGCTAGAAACAAAACTGAGTTCCAGCTGTGAAACTCATATGGCTGGGTTTTGTTTATAGCACACCTTTAAACCTCCAAGACCTTCCTGTTGAGGAAAATAAGAAAATCTCGGAGATAAGCACAAAATAAGTCTCTTAAAAGACACCTTAACTTTTCTGCAGTTTTATACTAAGGTGATTCCAAATGAAGGTAACCAAATGTAATTCTATATTTTGCATGGGAACAATATAGCCCTCACCAGTCCTTTAACCATACACAGTGAGGGATATTTACAACCTTTCTGACCAGCAGAAGCTTGCATTTATTTTAAAGACAAAGAAAACCTTTTAATTTCTACTGAAACAGTATGAGAAGTTGTAAAGCAGCTGTGCTTTCAAAAGCTGCAAACAGGCTTTTAGACTATCTGTTGCTGAATTCCAACAGTAACACTTTTACTTTGGTTACAAAATTCCTAGCATTTCTAAATTCACATTTTTATCTCTCGCACCACCTGAGAATCCCATCTGCTGTTTATCTCAAATATATCCAACCTTCCAGCATGTTTCTTTAGGATGTTCTCAAATTCCATTTTGGTTGGACTTTGTTTTTCATTCTGTTTTATTTCTGGCTTGTTTATTTAGAGGTGAAACTGTGTATAGTGCAAGGCACACGTGGGTTTTGCTGCAATGTCTCAAGCAGTGGGTTTCAAACGAAAAGGATGCTCCTTTGTTTGAGCTGCTGGTCACAATTTTTATTAGCAACCATGAAGGGATGGGTCACAGGGACTAAGCCACTTTTGAAAAGTGAATTCTTGACTTATGATATAGCCAGTGCATGGCCAAGGACCAAGATACATGGAGCAGTCACTATAGGTTTCCTGCAGAAAATATTAACTTGCTAAGCAGAGTACTTTGCAATACATTTTCCTGGGAGGTGGTGACATTTTTGACAATGAGGGGGTTTGGGGGAGTTCTTGGTTTTGGGGGGATTTTTGAGTGTTTTTTGGTGTGTTTTTTTTTTTTTCTTTCCCTTAAAATTGTCAGACAAATGAGTTCATTTCATAAGAAGTTTTGTTAGGAAGCCTTTCCAAACTCCATGTGGAAATCCAGTCAGAGTGGACGCTGATTATGGCACACTTCAAATCAGAGTTAAATGCTGATGAGTGCTTTGCTCCTGAAGCGTTTTGATGTGGACCCTTCTCAATCTATTCCTCTAGTGATGGCTCAATGTAATTCTTTAAAGAAGGGTGACGTTCATCCAACCCAGCTGTATTTTCTAAAATCCAGCAGCCTAACCACAGTAATCAAGGCTTCAGCTACAGTCAATGAAAAGAAATAACTGGATAGGGCAGAGACCTGTTTTTAGTATGACACAGGTCTTCCTCTGCCTCTCCTGCGTCTTTACAGGAAACTTGGACCACTTCCTTGATAAAACCTTTTAGATGGCTGGATCAAAAAAAATGATATGAGAACTGAAACTAAATATTAGTCATTGGTGATGTTCTCCTAACTTCAATATTTGGTCCAATACTCTTTAATATCTTTATTTATGACCTGAATGATGGGTAAGAGTGAATTCTCAGCAAGCCTGAAGATGGTATAAACCTGGAAGGAGTGGTTGACAGATGAGATGGTTATATTACCTTTTTAATAGGCTATAAAAATGGGTCAGCAGGAAAGTCATGAAGTTTGGCAAAGGGGAATGAAAAGTCCAGCACATGGGGAGGAACAAGCCCATTTTCCAGTACAGGCTGAATTTCTTGTACTTTTTTTTCTTTCATTTCAGTGGACAGAAACTTCAGCCAACATCTAAACCATGCATTTCTGAAAATATTTCTTTAAGTAATACACTAAATATTACTAATACTACTTAAATAATACACTAAATCAATGAGAGCACCAAGACTGCAGGCTTGGAGGAGGAAGGATTATCTAGTGGTTAGAGCATAAGCCTGGAAACGAGGGGACACAGATTTAGCTTCTTTCTCTGTCACAGGTGTTTTATGTTATCCTAGATAAGTCATTTTGCCTTTCTGTGCCTCTTACTCCCGGTTGTCAAATAACTCTTCCTTCTTTGCCTCTGTGGGATATCATAAAGCATGTGAAGTGTCCAGATTTTATAGTATTAGTTGCCATAAATGTATCTTAGCCTGTCAATTTTATGCTGGTGAGGGTACATTTTGTTAGAGAATCCAACAGAGTTATTTTGTCATTATACTGTATAACAGAGCAGAGCCAGTTCACGATTTTGCAGAAATATTGATTGGGGTTTTGTGGTGTTTTGGTTTATTTTAAATGTTTGTTTTAACAAAGGCATGGGCAGGGCTGGGTAACTTCTAGCAAAGGTAGGAGGGAATGAAGGGAGGCAGTTGAACTTGACATACCCTAATGTGCTTTGGATGGCCCAGTGTACTAGTTATTGAACTGGTAGGTTATTGAACCAGAACCTAATTCCTGTATAATTTATCTGAAATAAATTTCAAATGCACACATAGAGCACACGTTGTATGATTATTGCTATCTGCTCTTAATTAAAAAGTGTAGTCTCCCTCGGAGCATCAGTTATTACGCTCATTTCTTATTTTTGATGCATCTAATTTTTGGGCTTGGGACAATTGTTCTTCTGCACAATAATTAACATTATGCAGAAGTATCAGGAAACGTGAGCTTTTGAGGATGGATTTTATGGGCCATTAGATGTCTTTGATATCTAAAACTCTGACTAGAATCAGGAGCCTAAACACCTTTGTGACTCTGTCTCTTTTTATTCCAGTATTTTCGAGTTCACTTAAGAAGAAGGTGAAGAACTGAAGGAAGAAAAAATAACTTTGTCGATGTAATAACTTGCACCAGCCAGAACAAACAAACAAAAAAATCCAATTTCAAATAATCTCCAGTGGAGTTTTCTAGTCTAATTTGCTCATGATAATGGATGAGTGGTTCTTCCCTAATTGGTAGTTTCGGGTGGGATTATGGGCTTTTATTTGTTCTCTGATCACCTCGGACATTGCTAGAGTAATGTTTCAATTGATAGCCTGACACTTCACTCCCACTTTTTTCCTCATACTACAATTTCAGAGTCAGTTAAGCCATCTGATGATGCTGTTTAATTCTCTTATAAATGACAGGTTTGCAAAATGGGAGAAGGGTTGCTAAGAAATTACAGCCCAACAGAACAATTTGGGCATTATTTTGGATGACACACACACATCTATTATTTCAAAATTATTATTGTGGTGTTTTCAAATAATCTTTGATTAAATTGAGTGGTTATCTTCAAAAGAACTACCATAACTGTAACCCAGTCCTGTAAAAACTCATTTACTAGTGTCAGTGTGTAACCTTAAGTAGTTCGGTTTCATCTCTATTTTTTTCTCAGTTTAATAAAAAAGCAAACTTACACAAAAGAAATTGAATTGCTTTTCATGCAGAAAAAAACAATTTTGTGACAAAATCACATTTTTGCAAATATCACAGTTAACTCTTTTTGTGCTAGGCGATCAGGGCAAATATCTTGAAACATCTAAGCCACACGGAGCAAATAACCTCTATCCAAAGGACAACAGCTGTTTCTCTTCCCCCACCTCAAAGCCACATTAGATGACTCTTGCAGAGTTTCTTGTATCCCCTTTAAAACAAGAATTACCTTGGAGATATTTTTCGATGCTAGAAAAATTACCGGGCTAATGATAAATCTGCAATGCATGCATAATGAATAGCATCAGTTTTCCATTCAAAAGTCTTTAGAAACTCTGTGGGGTAAGTGATTATCACACCAGCAAACCATTGCGCATTTTTTTGAAAACTCATCAGCTCCTCTTCTCCTTTTGGTCTCTGTCTGTCCCTGTCTTTGGCACTTTGGGATATGCAGGGGGCTAAAACTGAACATCTCTTGCCCTGATTTTAAATGTCTGTACTTTATCTTGTAGGACTCCTAACTTGGGAGAGGAAATGGCCTTTATTTGTGCAACAAATTGTACTAAATGCTGTTATGACCCACCCCCCAGGGTATATAAGGCCAGTAAATCTGACATTGGACCAACTGGGGACCAGCAGACTTCTGGAGAAAGATCAGGAGACCCCACAGGTTTCCCTGAGATTTCTCAAATAAAACCTAGGTGTCCTAGGTTTTATTTGAGATAGGTGTCCTATGAGAGTAACAGAATCACTTCCAGGGAATTATTCCTCTGAACTACTTCAGATGTCAACACTGAGTTGAAATGAATCTTATCTTAGATCTTTATCAACTTTTCTAGAAAGATCAAGCAATTAACTTCTTACTGATATTGAAATTATAACTGTGTGTTTCAGTCTACAGATGAGATATCTACAGATAGATGCATATAAATCAAGTTATCACAAGTGATTAATGAGCCTAAACTCTCTGAGAATTTGATTCTCTTTAGTCAATGAAAATCTGAAGCCCAGTTCATTTCCTTCAAAAGTAGCTGGTTCTGATTCAGATGATCAATGATTTCCCACAAGTCCCACCACTGGCAAGTAGGACAGGTCAGCAAAACTTTAAAGTTCAGAGATAGGGAAGAATTTTGATTTGTGCTGACCCACAAGATCTGGGATATCTGAGAGGCAGAATGGGTCACAGAATAATTTGAATAGAAGGGATCGCTGGAGGGCATTGGGTCCAATCCCCTGCTCAAAACATCAGTCTGCAGCAGCCTAGAAGAGACACACTAGAGATAAGCAGAACAGGCCAGTGAACTGCATTAAAATCATCCTTCATATCCCTTTTGGGGTGCTTTAAATGGACAGGTCCTGAGAGATGAGCTGTAGCTAACCTCCTTGACTTAAGCCAAGTCCTTTCTTCACTTTAAAACAAAACTCTTTGAAAGCCTGAATGGACTCCCTTTGCCACCCCACCGATTTCAGTGTGAAGCAACCATTTTTATAAGAGCAGAAATTTTAATTTACAGTGAAGTCTTTTTAGAGGGTGGTAGAATATGCTTACAATAGAATAAATGAAAGAGAAATAACAGAAGATTTGCACCACACACTTCAAGATACATGAAGTATCTTGATACTTCAAGAAAGATGGACAAGTTTAGGAGCAGAAGGCATTTCTTTGCCTGACTGAAAATGCATTTAAAAGGGGCTGGGAAAATCAGGAAAATTATTTGCTAATGTTTAGTCTTCTGTAGTCATCATATTAACGTACAAAAGCTTTTCATTTGTGCAGTAAAACATAATGGAAAGGCAAACTTCAGAGTTTTTATTAGAAAGGGAATAAAATTTTAGGCACAGACTGGGACAAATTCAGCTTTTTATACACAGATTGCCATCAGAACTTCCCAAGCTCTTTTGTAATCTCTAGCAATGACATCTCTGAGTGAGAATTAACTCATAACCTATACTGAAATTATTTTTTAAGGGAGAATTCTAATGTTTTTATAACTTTTTTTTCTAGGAAAGATTTCTAGTGTTGTTTTTCTTTTTTGAACTGATCATTTCACATGAGTGTATTTATTCTTGTGTAACTGAAGTATTTAATTGAAGGATATAGATTTATGTATATAGATAACGGATTTGGCTTGAAAGCAGAAGTTTTTTATTTTCAGCACAAAAAAGTTAAGTGCTTCATTTTGTAAAGAAAAATGGATAAATGGAACTATTCTGAGGAAAAAACATTTTCTGACCATGTCTATTAATAGAAACTGTTTTTCCTACTTGAAATATACATGGGATTTCTCAGATGCAAAATGCAAAGAGTTTTTTTATTCATAAGAAATTTCAGGAGACAAATGGCTTCTTTGCATTTCACCAATGCGAAGCTGATCAAAACTGTGTACTTGGAAATGTAGCACTATCTGCAGGGACTAGGTGCAAAACTATTTGAAACTGCTCATTTCTTTTTCTGGCTGAGCAAAGCCTCTGATCATCCTGTAACTATAGCAACATAACCATAAGCTGCTCAATTTTAGACACTTTTTGTGCATTGTCTTTTTTTTCCCCAGAATATAAAAAGATAATGGAAGAGAGGTGCTCTGCTTTGTTTGCCTTGTTAAGCTATATTTAAATTATAAGTGATAAACAGAGTGAATTAAAAATTCTCCTGTCTCTAAGTTCTTTCACTGTTAATTTTGTTTACCTGAAGACTTAGAGGAGGTGATCCCTTTTCCTGGATGTAGACACATCATTCCATTTGAGAAGCCCTGTGGGTTCCCACCTGGGGTCCAGCTGCCACAGCACAGGGATGGATACTTGGGAGCTTTTAGTTGGTTTAGGTGGAAACGGACACCAATGTCCAAGTAACTGAATTGCACCAAAGCCTGACCAAGGATATTCTTCAGAAGATCCTTGATTCCTGCCATCAAGATGACTGGGTGTTTCATTAGTGTCAAACATCCAGGTAATGCTAAGATACATCCTCCTGGAAGGTACTTGACAGGACTACATCAGGTCCTGTAAAACCCAATAGATTGCTTTTCCACCAAAATTTCTTCTCTTGGAGTCTTCTGGAAGTACTTCAACCCAAAAAATTTGGATTGGAATTTAGGGATTTTTCTGCAGGTAGAGTTTTAACTCATCTGGAGTGATGCAGGTTTCCTGTAGGTCTTGTGTTCTGTTTGCTGGTCCCATATAGATGTCATGGACAGCATAGGGCAACCTGCAGTTCTGCAGGGGTAAATCAGCTGTTGTGTGCTGGAATTTGTGGGTTCCCTTCCAACACAGAGTATTCTATGATTCTGTGATTCTATGACAATGAAGACCTAATCAGAACAGCCAGAAGTCAACCTCTAGACACAGATATGTAAGTATATGACTCTCAACCTGACTGTTTTTGGTGTATAGAACTGAAAACTAAAACTAAAACGACTTGAAGCATCTTGGGATACTGATGTTTTGTCACTGAGTTGATAAATACAAAAAAGATAATGAAGAACTGCAGTAAAGGTAAAATAACCTCAGACATTTCAAATGCCATAAACAATTTGGAAACTGAGCCAAGCAGTGACCATTTGTTTGTGCAGCTGAAAGCCAGACAGTTTTTATTCATTCTTTTAATCTTGTCAAAGAGACGCAAATGACATGAAAAGGGATAGAGCCTGGGAAAAATGCCTGCTATTAATACTACAGCTTAAAAAGCAGAATAAAACATTTAGCAGGTATTACACAGCTCAACAAATTTCTAGTGCTGACAAGAAAAATTGAATGTTTTAGGAGGGTCAAAACAAATGCCCTGGTGTTGTATGTGTCAAGCTCATGGACAGGCCCAGTAAAAGAAGCGTGTCCTTCCAAACACAGAGGTGTGAACTCTGAGTAATATCTGACCACTGGAGATCCAAAGGGTTGGTCAGTAGATGTACAGTAGGTCTTTTCACAGTTCATTTCTTGACTTTCTCTGTAGCCTTTGGAAAGAAATAGAAAATCTCAGAGCAATTCACCACTACTGGTCTATATTATTTCAGAATAAATTGGATGATGTGTTATTAAGTTTTATTTATGTTTGTATTCATAGAGGATAAAGAGGTCAGAGCAGAGCAAATTCCTGCCCTGAGGACCAAGGACCACTCTTGAGGAAATAAACCATCTTGCAGCATATTTCCATATTGACCCCCAAAGTGTAAATGAACAATACAAGTCTGAAATTAAGTGAATTTTATATAACTACATAAGGACTTTTTTTTCCACAAAATGTCCAAACTCAAACCAATACACCTTTTGCTTTCTATAATCATTCTGATAAAAAGTATATCTCAGAGCAAAGCTGTTTAAACCTTTGCTTGGTGAGATAGTGTTTTTATCTGAAGTGATGTCCACACCATTATTCTTATGGAAAACTACAAAAACAACTTATTTCCTTTTCCTTAAACTTTCCAGTTTTTGAATCGACAACTCCAGATAAATTAGATGGAAAAATGAAAACCATTTCCCCCTGCTTTTAACTTTTACTTCTAGATATTTTTATGTTCACACACACACAAAATACTTTTAAAAACAACTCCAAGTCCTTGTTTTTTTTAAGTAATAAAACATTACCTTGATTTTATTTCTTGTCTGTGAGCATAAAAAGACAATTGCTCTCACAAATGAAGTTCAGCAAGAGTATAAATTCTTGCAAGACAAGGATGTAACCATGCTAGTATCTTTTTCAGTCAAAGTTTTTCCAACTCCCTTTTTATGTCCTTCTTGTACTATTGAAGTTAATTACTAATAGCTATCCAAATGGAAAGGGAGGAAAAAGCACTTAAGTTCCAGATCTTCTAGAAATAATTAGATTATTTAAGCAATTTAATGACATATCTACACCTGTAAAGAATGAATGTTCATAAACAAACATTAAATAATAACATTTCAGTCCCCCAAGGGGAAGATCCATCAACACTCTATATCACATATACAATCATAAAATTGAATGCTTGCTCATAGGTAATTATTAGAAGAGTCTAAAGTCACTATTTCTAATAAAGATTGCACATAATCAGATAAATAACTGTGAGCACTGACAGTCAAATTCTTACTTATTTTCACTGGTCTTGGTGACATTACAATGGTTAACAAAAAGAAAAAGCAAAGCTTTGGTTTCTCTCCTTGTCTCAGATCTCCTAAATCATCTTAACCCAGTTGCCTGTACCCAAAAGTGTTACCTACCTGCCTACCTGTCTTCTCCCAATTCCCACCTCTGCAGCCTCTGAGAATTCAGTTCTGCTTTCCTCAAAGACAGGCAGATGAAAATACTATCTAGAAATGTTTCCTTAGGGCAGGAAATTATGGACAAATGTCCACCTGATTTGATTTTCTTTCTATATTTTTTCTGTCATGAAGATGAGAAGCTGCAGAAATCTACCTCCAGAAAGCTCAATGTTTTTATTCCAGAGCACTCTTTCTCTACTTTTCCCAAAGGACCCCAGTCCTCATATCAGCCCATACTCTGATGGATAGAACCCCCACACCCTTATGGGATGTTAAATCACCCTCACACCTTGGGTACTCAAATCAATGCCACTCCAGGGTCTTTCCTGGGCAGCTAGAAAAGAAGGAAAGGCAGAAGAATTGGACACTGTGTTTGCTATTGAAGTAATGCTGTTGAGCAATTGGGGTTGGAAAATTTAGGGCATGGGAAAGAAATAGCTCAGAAAGAGTGAACAGTTCACAAGGTAGTTACAAGGCTTGTTTGAATTCACTATGAAGGCAGGGATTTCATGGGATTGAAAGAAGGTAGGATGAGAGGAATCTTGCAAGAGCTTAATTCATTATCTTCCTTGCTCAAAGTCTATGGTCCTGAGGCTAATAAGAATAAGAAATATTTATGTGAAAGTCCTGACATGAAAGATAAAAAACTTGAATAAAACTTCAATAAAGTCCCAACATAGTATAGCAAATACTTCTGAGAAAAATTGGGATTTTCGGTTCGGAACAACAGTATATTAATATTATATTCCTAGAATCATAGAATAGTTTGCATGGAAAGGGACCTTAAAGATCACCTCATTCCAATCCCCTTCTATGGGCAGACACACCTTCCACTAGACCAGATTGCTCAGAAATACATCCCACCTGGCACTGAACACTTCCAGGGATGGGACAGCCACATATTCTCTGGGAAACCTGTGCCAGGGTGTAATCACTCAGATTGGAAAGAATTTCTTCCTAATATTTAATTTAAACTTACCTTCTTTCAGTTTAAAGCTGGTCTTCTGGTCTTGCTAGAGTAGTTATCAACAGCAAGTAGGAAAAGAAAAAATAAATTGCCCATTCAGTGATACTGATTTTGCTAATAATCTTGTTTCAGCATGTTAGTGTTTTGTCTATAAGCTACTTTGGAACACATTTGAAAAGTCTGGCTAATGACATGTGAAATCATATATACAGTAAAAACCATTACACTCTATGAAATGTGTCCTCGTAGTGTTATTGGGAGGCCTTGCTTCATTACAAATACAGTATAATCATCATGGCTGATGGAGTTTAAACAAGAATTCTCTGCAGTTTGTTTTGGTTTAGTAAAGACAGCTATGTCACAGGGTTTGTATTTAGCTACAAACGTTTAGATTCAAGGAGAGAGTCTAAGGGCAGCCAGCATTCATGGAATATTATTTCCTTTAACAAGCACACCAGTGATTTAACAAATTCAGCAATGGTTTTGAAAACAGAACACAATGTGAAAAACTGAATATAAATACTTTAGGATTCAATCCAGAGACCTTTTAGTTCAATTTGCCTTTCAAACAGCTGCTGTACCTTATTTATGCAGTATAAACAACCTATGAAATTACAATTTAGATTAGTCTATATTCATTCCTCTCTATACATGAAGTAGGAGTACAGAAAAGTGCTAGCTCTTGATTTTAGGTGTAAAATTCAAGTCAGGTTTTGGACTTAAACACTGTCTATATTTCAGATGGGAATTCTGACTCTGTCTATTCTTTTTTTTAATACTGATTTTTTCCTGGTTGCTTGTGTTGTTTTGTGGTTTTTTCCCCCCATGAATGATAGCAATTAAACCAGCACTAAGGGAAACTAAAGTGATTGTGCATTTCATACATTAGGAATTGATTTAGGACTCCACTGTGAAGGAAAAGATAACTGCTGGGGGACTTACACTGGATGTTATCCCCTAAACACATTATCAGATTTACCTCATTTTTTGTGTACCATTCTTGCCACTAAGACTTCTTTCTTATACATGGGCCATTACTGACTCTTAGCTTGCCATCTGTTCAGTTCCACTGAGTAATGGTATAGAGAAAAGAACCTTCAAGGTTTAGATAATCTTCCTTAAATTATTATCATTATGGAGTAAAACTCCATTTCTTAAAATGAAACCAGATATTGACATTATATTCCTTGTCAGAAACCAGTTTCAGTCATGTGGATGGACTATTTTCATATTCAATATATTTTTAATTAGTAGAAAATATATAAAACATATAAGTGCATCTTGAGCTCTTCCAGTCAAGACCTTCCTGGAAGTAGTTTGGAAGTATGTTGCTTCTATATCTAAATTAAATTTAGACTACAAGGAATTGTTGGGTTTTTTTCTGAAAGCACTAGGAGTTTATGTGAAAAAAAATCCTTTCTAGCTGTTATGAATTTATATGTTCTGCCCCATTCCTGGAAGAGTTCAAGGCCAGGTTCGACAGGGCATTGAGCAACCTGGTCCAGTGGAATTTTTCCCTGCCTATGGCAGGTGGGTTGAGATGAGGTGATCTTTAAGATCTCTTCCAACTCAAAACTTTCCATGATTTATGATTCTGCCATTCTATTTCTAGAAGCTATGAACTAATGAAAACTACATGCTATGCCTTGACCTGAATAGACCAAGGTGGATTAAGGGGACCTGAATACTCCAGATTCTATCCACTTACATCTTTCTCAGTAATGTGTCAGAAGAAGGAAATAAACAAAAAAGAAATTATTAGGGTCTGCCAAATTTCTTGAAATTTCTTGTGTAGGAACTCATATTTTCATTAAACACATTCCTACAGTGTCTGCTTTCCTCAAAATTTTAATTTTCATCGATAACAAAAGCTTCAGGATTTTCATCAAAAAGGCAATTTTCCACTGGAAGGAACTCTGTTGTTTGACTGTATCTAGAAATTACCAATTTCAGAAGTTTGCTAGGCTGTACTGCAATGAATATAATTATTTCTGTTAGATCTGAGCAGTCTTTACCAAGAGCAGAGCAGATGAGTACATGCAAGCCATGAAGTGAACAAGTCCAGCACACCTCAGCACCTTCTAAACCGCAGGTGAAGATTCCCATTTTTCCTGTTGCAGTATCCATCCTGGTTTTTGCTCTTACTAGTGCTTGGAATAATTTCTCCTCCTCTGATGTCAGTATTCAATCAGAATTGGTTTGCAAATGAAAACGTGTAACCAGGGCATCTAATCTGAATAATAATCAAACTTTTAAGGTTAATTGTAATGAAAGGCTGCTTAGACTTGTTTTAATTCTAAAAGTATAGTGCACACTTTTTTAATACACCACCTTGTGGGGAAGGGATACATCTCATCTGTTGCACCACACAAAAAAGGGATATCAGGGAATGGACCATCTTGCCTACAAGTTTCATTTTAATCTTAATTGGTTTAATACTATGAGCTTTTCTTCTTGGCTGAAGGCAGAATTAGAACCTGGTAAAGCAGGCACTTTTTTTCATTTCTTCTGTGTTTTAACTGTAATAAAAGAACCTTCCCAATTTCCTCATAATCTGCTACATGTCAGTTCCCTCAGGTTGCTAGCTTCATTCTGTTTCTATTTTTAAACTAAGGTAGTTGACTCTTGTTCTTCTCAGCTACCCTTTGCTTAACCTCTAATTTGAGTCTGCCAGTCTTTCCTGTTTGTCACTTAGAAGAAATGCTCCAGTAAGTAAGAAACAAGGTTTTTTTTGTGTGCAGAGGAGTAAAAGCTTGTTTTTCCTTTATTGTCTCATCCTGTGCATCTTGCTGAGTATTTCACTGTAGTATTGTGTCCTGCAATAAATGCCTCAAACCCCAGAAAATGCAAAAATTGAGGTTGCAGGTGTAATGATAGCTCAAGCTGGCAGTGCACAGGAGCACACACCAGGGTGAAATCCAGGGCTTGTGTAAAGCAGAGCAAGGCTGGCATTTCCTTTACTGGACCAGGACTTCATTTGGGTCTTCGCAGGAACCAGAAACATAAGCCATCCTTTTTCTCAAATTATCCATCATTCAAGACTGCAAATTCAAAATATTATTTTAAAAAACAAAAAGTACTCAGACTCTCCCAAAAGCCGTTAAATCTTACATTATTACTTTAAAACCATGACCTAAGCCATTCTTCTGACTTTGCTTTAAAGACTGGGAATAATTTAAAGCAGATATTTTAAGCAGTTTTCCTGTGTTATATATCTGAATATGGAATCCGATGTTCCTTGTCTTTTGCAGTCAAGGCTGTGGGTAAAACATCACGTATTTCAAGGTTTGCAGTAACTCAGGAGAGAAAGCCTCCACTAATTAGACTCAGATAGATGAGGATTCGAGCGAGGAAGAGGACAGACATATAATGATGCATTGCAGCCAAGAGAGATTGAAATGTAGGGAATGAGTTCCTATAAAATGTGTATGCCATGAAACTTACATGTGAAGAAGTAAACTTCCTGCTCATACCTTGTGTGGCATAGCAATTTTTTCTTTCCCATGGAAAAATGGTATCTGCAATTTGTTTGGGGTGGGTTTTTTTAATTTTTCAGTTGTTAAAATGAAATGTTTTGTGCTGCTACTGATGTCCTTACTTATTTAAAACTCTTCTCTACCTCGTTGACTTTAGATCTTACCTTAAGCCCAATGTAGGCAACAAAATTACAGCCCTGCTGGCCTTTATGAGTTTGTTTCCCCTTTCTACTGAATTCCCATGGAGTTTTTAACCCTGGCTTAACTAGAAATAAGTTCTGTTTTTAAACTCATATGTTTGATTTCAAATACAAATGCATATTGCATAAAAAGAGTTTTCTGCTGGTAATAAATATTCTCATGCTGGAAGACAGCAGTGTAGAAATTATATTTGAGGCAACTGAAATTCAAGTTGTTTTTTCTGAGAAGAAACTTCAAGTTTGTGCTCAAAAAAAAAAAAAAAAAAAAGGAATAAGAAAAAAAAGAGTCAGGGAAATAATAAAACCCTATAGATCAGGTGAGGGTGGTTGTGACCTCTCTGTATTTTAGAAGTATAGCCCAAGGGATTAAAAACACGATAGCATCATGATTACAGAAATGGTGTAAACATTTCAAATAAGAAGAATTGTGTCATCTAGATAATATGACCTCTGAAGAAAGAGTGAAAGAAACTGTAGTTATTTAAGCTTAACAAAGTAAGGTGAGAGATTGAAATATTTGATCCCAAGTATAGGGAAAATAATTCTGCAAGGAGGATTGGAAAACCACAGTCTGCCATGTTCATGATGGGTATAACAAAAACAAAAAAGTTAGACTTCATCAGGAAAAAAATCTCGCTCATGCAACAGGAGAAATTTCCTGCCAGGGTGACAAACTACTAGAATAGATTATTTAACCTTTTCTGAAAACTTCTTAGAGGAAAACAGGAGTTAAAGTGGCACAGTACAGCTGATCCCATTAAGGGCCACATGGCTGGATTAACTCAATGTTTTCTGGCCTCTCACAACCTGTTTTCCTCTGATAAGAAAACATTTTCCTTTTACAAATATCATCTAGAGAAACTGCCTTTGTTGAAAGTGAAATGTTTTGCAGGAATGTGGTACTTTGGGCAGAGATCTGTTGGGATTTTGACTTACATGATTTTGAACAGGTTTTTTCAGCTGGTTTTCTGAAACGGTAACTTCAATATGTAAAATGAATATTTAGAACAGAAGGAAATGGTTTGAAATTATTTCCGTTTCTTGGGGGGGTTTTTTTGGTGGGCTTTTTTGGTGGTTTTTTTGTTTGTTTCTTTGTTTGGTTTGGGTTTTCGTTGGGCTTTTTTGTTTGGTTGGTTTGCTTTGATTTGGTTTGGGTTTTTGGATTTTTTTTTTGGGTGGGGGTGGTGGTTGCTTGGTTTGGTTTTTTGGTTTTGTTTTACTAAATCTACAGATCACTCAAAAACAATGATTAATTCAGTTTTGGAAAGAAATCAAGTCCCATAACGGCATTTGTCCAGCATTGCCTGGACATTTTTGTTTTAAAATCTTTCACTGTATCACAAACATATTTGCTTTCAGTACTTCACTTTACCAAAGGAATAAATTTGGGCCTGTCAATTCTTAATTAAAGCTAGAGTTAAACGGCATGCGAATTTTGTAGCTTTTAGGGAATATTATCCATGTACAATCAATGAGTGCAACTGAACTTTATGGAAGTGTCTTGTTACGTCAAGGAGCTATAAAAGTTTCACTCTTTCCTGAAGTAACAGTATATTTAAGTGGTATTGCATAACAAAACCTGACTTCATCTTTTTCTGTGAGAGACTGTACTAAAAATA
Organism: Acrocephalus scirpaceus scirpaceus; assembly: GCA_910950805.1. Taxonomy (NCBI): domain Eukaryota; kingdom Metazoa; phylum Chordata; class Aves; order Passeriformes; family Sylviidae; genus Acrocephalus; species Acrocephalus scirpaceus. The sequence goes on from OU383777.1 coordinate 5,003,779, forward strand.
TCTGTACTTTGGCTGGCAGTGGTTTTGGGGGTTTTTTGCTGTAGTGCATCACTCTCTGTGTTACCTGTTGAGAAAATAAGTTCTGGGTCAGGGTTTCCTCATAGAGGAAAAAATTTTGATTTGTTTCTTCTAAGGTTTCCTGTAATATCATTTTTTAAAAAATTAACACTTTTTTTCTTTTTTGAACGCATAAAGGAAAAAAACCAATCTTGCATAGCACTAATAAAAGAAGGTTATTTTTGTTGTTGATTATAACATCTATGCTCACTGATTTAACTCAGTGTCTTGTTCCTACTCTTGTTCAGGAGAATGCATATAACATGCAGTGCCATAAAACTGTCTTATATGAAATAAAAAAATCTGTATATGTGATTTCTTTTTTCCCCAAGCACACAATGAAGGGAACAGTTGACTGTGAGTCAAATTTGCTATTGCTAAGTGAATTCAGCAAAACCTCTAAAAGTTTCTATTGAAATTGAGATTAGAAATTAAAATTGTATATTCAGAGTTGTATTCTTGCGAAGACTATTAAATAAGAAAATTTCAGTAATATACATGTCAACTTTCCAACACAAAGCCTCATTACTCAACATCTCATCCAGAAAAGGAAGGGGAGGAAAAAAAGAGGACCTGAAGGGAGCAAGAAAAGCTAAGCACACAGAAGAGGGCAGAGTCAGCACAGCACTCTAACCTCTCCCTTTCCTCTGAACATCATTATACTCACAGAATTCATAGCAGGAGGAGAGGACAATGCAGTCAACCACCCTGTGTGCAGCGGGTCCCTTCAAATCTATCAATAGCTTTGCAAGTGGAAAACAATTTTTGGCAATTCAGGTTTGGCTTCCACAGGTTCCACTGAACCTTTGCCTGTGTTTCCCATCTGTTTAGCCCCATACTTCTCTTGACTGAACACCGTAGCAGAATAAGACTAAGATTTGGTGGAAAAAGATGTTTGGATGTTTTTGGTAGGAGGTGTTTATAATGAGGGACAGGCTCTAAAACAAAACCCTCTGAAGGCTGATAATGCAACAATAATTTTAAAAATTTGAGGAAAACAACTTTCGCAAAATTGTGAATAAGGAGGAAAGGAGAGCACACAATCTAACTTCAAACTTTATTCCGGTTGCTTAATGCCTTGCCCAGATGTGTCCAGCTGCAGTTTAGAAATTGTTCAAAGAGAGACATCCCACAACCCCTCAGGGGTGTATTCCAGCTTGTCCTTCTTGCAAAATCATCTGCCTTTACATGGTGAGAATTTCCTTTCTGACAGCCTATAACTGCTTCCTTTGGTGTTTTTTGTGGTGCATATTCATGAAAAGCCTGATTCCATCCCCTGTGTATTCTCCATTTATGTCCACTTAAGATAAAGACTTACTCCATACTGTTGCTTTTTAAATATTTTTCTTGACAATGAGGTTTGTTTTTTTAAAAAAAAATTTCAAACTGTTCATAATGTATGCATGTGGAGACAGAGAGAATTCAAATTATTGTGAATTTTCTCATGTGAACTTTTGCTTTTTTCTCCTGCGAAATGAAGGCTGTAACAATATCTTCCAAAGCAAATCCCAAGGTCTAGCCCCATGTTTCATATTTATCCATCATAAAGATCCAAGGTAGCTATAGAATAACGTTGAAGGCAATATTTAAGTGCAAGAGCATAAACTCTAAATGGCAATTTTCACCTCAGTGATATAAGACTATGTTATATATTACACTGACTTGTACAATTTACTTTAAGGACATGACTCTACACCAGCCTAAATCCAAGTAAAGTGAATCTCAGCTGCCCACCCTCCTTCCTGCGTGGGCCCCTGTAACCAGCTGGTGAGCTTATTAAAGGATCAGACCTAGTAAAAATCATATCCTGCAAAAGATGGATGGGAACTGGTGAGGAGAAACTGATAACTTAGGCCGTTAATGGCTCTTTTCCTAACTGTGAGCTGAGTTTCCAACAACCTGTATGTTCCTAAATAAGTACCAGCGTTTGGCTCCATCTCACAAGTCATATTTTTCATTACTTGCAGTGTTGTAAAGTCATTTCAGCTGTTGTTAATAATGAGAGGAAACTTTAATGCTCAAAACTCCAAGTTAGTAGAAAGGGATTAAAACCACTTTCCTGGGTCATTACATTTATTCACTTCTTTTTTGTGGGGTGGAAAGAAGGTATTAGATCAGTCATAATTACTGTACCAAAAAAAGATCTTCAAAAATAGAAAGGGAAAGGGGCAATGCAGTGCCATTACATGGAATTTACAGGCTTGGCATGATGAATGTTTCACTCATGTTGAAGGTGGTTTTGTTTCATGGAATAAGGCTGAATTAATTCTCCAGTGATGAGGCTTTACTTCCATGATTAATGAACAAATTGCTATTTTCACAAGGGCTCGTAAGACAGCCATTTGTTCCTTCCTGATTGTTTAGGAGACCCTTAAGGCTTTCATTGGGGACCTCATTATTTTCTATATGGCTAGACAATGAAATAAATGGAGCCTTAAAGGACATATACGTATACATAAAGCAGAGTAACTTATCCATCTAAGGGGAATGAGGATGAAACAGAGACGAAATCAGGAGCTGTACAATCACCACCCTTTACTCAAAAATATGAAGGATCTAAATGCCATCTTAAAACTTACTTTATTTATCAAGATTTAAAATTTCATAATTATTAATAAATCAGTCAGGATTAAATCAGAGTAAAGGGCAATTTGTTTTGATATAGGTGGGGGGAAAAAGCCTTGAAGTGAACCTGATTTGAAGATTATAAAACTCAATAGAGCTAATTATAGCAATATTGATTTATTCCAGCTGAGCATCTGAACTCCAAACTTGATAAAGCCCTTGACTTTGTTCCATCCTGTGCTTAACCAAGTGAATGACAATATTTCATTATTGTTTGCTAATGTGCTGAACTTCACATGCCAATATTCCCTTTTCTCACTACAGGCAGAGAGGTCTACATGAATATACACGTGATGCAAAGAATTTTATTGTAGGAGTTTGTGTAGTCAGTTCTCACCACATATAAGTCAATGAAGCCACTCTGATCCAGAATAGACACACTATAACCTGTCCCACAAATTTTCATCTTAGCTTCCAGTGGATAAAGAGATTAATTTGATAAAGCAAAACAGAAATCTAACTCTGTTCATCTCATAATTTTGTGGGTTCATTAATTTTAATTATATTTGATTATGGGATATAGGAGTTTTAAAAAGAATTGGATGATTGAATAAAGAGCTTAGCCATGCCTTCAAGGGATCTGCTGTTCTGAATGGTCAACAACAATCTGGAAGGACTGCAGGGCACTACTCAATGACCCAGAGGAAAATTTTACATGATCCAGAGGAAAATTCATGGGAAGCCAGAAAATAGGGATGGTCTTTGCTCTCAGCCTTTTATCTCCTGTCCATCAACAGCAAAAATGAACACATGTGTAGACCACACAGTGAGAGTATTCCTGTGCCAAGGAAAACCCCATGACGTAGGTGGAAGTAAGAAACTGCTTTGTCTCAAGACATAAATCCTGGTCATCTCTAAGAGAGAGCTTTCAATCTAGATCTTTATTCACTGTAATTTCCTCTCCAAAATCAGTTCAAACAAACAAACAAACAAAACAAAATAAAACAAAAAACTCAAAAACCAAACAAAGAGCATTATCAACTTTCATTAACATATCATATAATCACCTGCATACATCTCATTTCTGATATAAAAGATGATGCAAGATTTTGGATAAATATTGTTACATTTTATGATTCATGGCAGGTGAAGTGTGCCAGGCACAGTGTTCTCTCATGGGCTTATCAAAATGGTTCACAAACACTTTATGTTTCTTTTTCAAGAAGTAGCTGTGTTAGTCAAGTACAATACTCTTAGAAGGTGATAAGATGTGTGTGGATTTTAAAAAGAAAACATTCTGGAGGTTCCAGCATCTCTGAAAGAAATGAAAAAGTATTTCTTACATTGTTCTCTTTGTTTTCCTTGTAAAGGGAGAATGTTTCAATTACCTGAGACCTCATGTGAAAATGCAGTTCACTGGAGGTGAGGTTAACATGAAACCAGATAAGATTGGTGGCATCTGCTCAGCCTGCACATATAGAACAATAGAAAGAAATCAAAATGTAGCTTTGCTGTAATTTATGCTTCCATTTGTTAGCAAGGATTTCATGGAGATGTAATCCTACAGAACTTGTGGCAAGGTTTTATTAAAGTTAGGTATGAGAGTTTCCTTGCACCACGAAAATTGGAAAGTCTACTGCTTTTGGGACCTGCATTGGACTCAGTTAACAATTTAGGATGCTTTTTTTTTCTCTAAACAGAGAGAAAAAGTTCAGTTTAGTGACTGAGGAGATAATAACAGATTTGTGTTAGTGATAAAAATATCACATTTGATTTTAGGCAGAATTAGGACTTTACCTCAATTTACCATGACCTAAGCAGACTTCTCAGTAAAACTTTTGGTAATTCTGGAGCTGGGAAGGAAGGCACTCTTTTTCTGTTTTGGGGGTTAGCTCTTGTCAAACCTGACATGTTTTCTGTAAATATTTTTGTTGTTAATGAATCAAGGGATTCTGACAGAAACACATGGTGCTGGAACATGAGAAAACCCAGGGTGAGAGAGGAAAGGCTGCAAGGACATATAGTGAAGTACAGAGGCTCAAAATTTAGCAGTGATTTTTAAAAAGTGAGACTGAAAGATAAATTAAAATTGCATGAAGTATCCCTTACCAATATTAAGGCTATTGTAGAAATAACTTGCATTCACTCATACTATGAGTACTGCATTTGAGCTTGATCACTTTATTCTAAAAACTAAGGGAAGGAAATTAATAAATCCTAAAAAGGACAACATAAAAGGTAAGAAGTATAGGTGGTATGGAGAAGTGCTTCCGTGAAATAGAATAAACAGAACACACTTGATTTAGTTGGATAGAATGGCAACAGGAAAGGAGTCAGTAATATAAATAATATAATACTGGAGAGATTAACCTGAAGCTTCTCTATGTGTTCTCTTTCTTGCTCCATTCCAGAAATCTGAAATGGCAGGTGGTGTAGGCAGAGAGAGATCAGAGCTGTATTTAGAAATACAAATTTGTACCATGATATTTTTTGAGACATACACATTTGAATGTTAAAAGAAAAATCATGAAGATCTGTAAAAGTCATTCATTTTGACACATGAGCAACATCTTTCTTTAAGAAATTTCATTCAAAGAAATGAAAAAGCCTTCCCTTAATCCATTTCAAAAACTAAGAAATGTTCTTAATACACAAAGATGAGCCTTTTTTTTTTTTCTTAAGAAAACTCTGGGGTTTATTATCTCAATAGGTTAATTCAAAATCCTCTCTTGTTACAGGTGGCATTCCCCAGAGTTTATGTGCATTTTTTAAAGACATCTCTGTGACCTCTGTGTGTTTGATAGCACTAAACCAGTTTGCTTGAAGAAATCAAGAGCAGTTGGTATCATACATCCGTGAAACTGCTGTAATTTTATATAGCAGGTACCATGGGAAAAGCAACAGAATTGCTGAGATAGCAGCAAAACTTCCTGAACTCTTCTCTCTCCTTGCAAGAGTGTAGGAAATCAGGTTAGATGCTGTGACTGATGGTACTGGAGGAGGACATTCAGTAAACACAGGATAATAATTGTTTTTGTGGTGAGTGGGTTGAGCCTGTACCAGGAAATGTTGCTGTTTCCACCCTTCCCATGCTCTGGTGACAGGAGGACCAGAAAAATCTATATCTGAGTTAATTTGTTTTCTAGATAACTGCTTTAGTTTCACCACTTTATTTGTTTTCCCTACTTGTGTTTTAGCTCTGTCCCAAGCCTTGAGCTGATCCAATTCAGTATTCACCCTGCTGGGAAGTGTCAAATCAAGCTGTCACGTGTGTCTTCCACATGTCTGACTGCTATTGGCACAGTGAATGTCATTTAGTGAGGAGGAAGCTGCTGCAAGCCCATCAGGTGAGCATGTTTGAAATTGCCTCTCTTTTATGTTGCAGCCAATTTACTTTTGCTGGTGGTTTTTTTTTCCTTTTAATGAGGAATAACTTGAACTTAAAGTAGGAGCATTTTTTCTTTGCTAACCTGGTACAACAACCAGTAAAAGAAATAGAAGGACTTCCATTGACTTCATGAACTTTGGATTGAACTCTCTGTATGTAAAAACTTCATCAGCCAAATTAACTTGGTCCCAGGAATGTCAAAAAGTGATAACTCAGTTGGTCAGTGGGTGGAAGACTAATGCTACATCTCAGTAAGGGAATCTGTTGTGGGTGTAGGATGAGAAAGTGGATTTTAGTGTCAAGAGCAGGACTTTTTTTAGAGCACGTAGACATGCAAACTGTTCAATGGTGACAGCAATCCTTTATTCCTTTTTAACAGCTCATACGTTCTCAAGGTTAATGATGAAAACCCAGAGGTCAGCAATATCAACTATTTTGCTGCCAGTCATGCTCCCACCTTCAAAAATGAATGTACAGTATGTCAGGTTTTGCTGCTATTAGTTTTGAACTCAGATAATTGTACCAGCTTTGGTACACAGCCACCCTGAAAAGAGAAAATGTCAAATGCAACATTTCCCTGCTGTAAATGGGGTCTGCCTGCCTGCAGAAGGTGATATCACAACAGGCTTCAATTACAAGTTCTCTTTGTAGTTATGACAGTGAAAAATATTTTAAAACAATGTTTTGTGGTTTTTTGTTTGTTTGTTTGTTTGTCTGTCTGTTTGTTTGTTTGTTTTTTAACTAAACCTTAATAACTTATGAGTTTTGGGATACACAGCTCACTCCTCTTCCACCCCAGACAAAATAAAAAGCAACAAAGTTTAAACGAGTGTGTGTACTTACACTGTGCATGATTAACTCTCCAGGAAGGAGCTTAGGGCTGCAGGAAGTGGTTGAGGAGCCATGTAGTAAGAGCTGAAAAAAGTTAATTAAGTCTGAACAAGAAGAGAAACTTCGCAGTTTTGTTCTCTTAGTTAGGCAGAGATTACAAAACTTGATTTATTTTTTTTTTTTTTTGCTTTAAAACTTAAACCAAGCACCATCTTGATTTGAGAATTGATGGAAGATTGAGAAAAATGGAAAATGACACTGGCAGCTTGTGACCAGCATGGGAGAGAGAACCAGGAGATATTTGGCACGTTTAGGAACACTGAAACATTATCAGTCAGAAATCAGTTTGCAGTGAACTCACTGCTTGTCTGGCCAGACAAAAAGCAAGTCACAGGTGCCAGCACACCGAATCAAGTACTTGGGACGTGTCTTAGATTCTCACTCTCATGCTGCATGACAGCCTGTGACATTTCTTGCACCAAGCTTTGGTGAACAGAAAGTAAAACAAAGATGACTTTGATGCACGAAACAAGCTGTGGCAGAAATTGGGAAAATTGTGATTATGTATGGTCTTTGAGAGGGGAGCACTTATCTGTAATGCGAGTTTGTATTAGGACTAATGTGAAACAAAGGGTTTGTTCCAGATTACAGCCTGTGCTGGCTGATTATCTGCTCTGTGAGCCCACAGTCACGGGTAATGTGTCTAACAGATCAGTGAACTGTGAGTTCTCCATGAGCTCCTTCTCCCTCTCACTCAAAGACTTTTCCTCTCAAACAGCTCATCATTTTTTGGCTGCTGACGTACCTCAGTGCTATCCTATAAAAAGCACAGTAGGTGAAAGACTGAACATGTTCTTTGAATTTTTACTTGTTTTTTGACAGAGGTTGTGCTGAGAGTGGCAAATGTCAGCTACCGGAAATGGCACTAAATGCTTAAAGAAGTCCAGTTTTCTTAATTTCACTTTTCTTTCTCAGCCATAGATTCTTCAGTCTTGAAAGGATCGCAAAAGGTTTTCTAGAAAATTCATTTTTTTGAGATTAAATGAACTATATTTATATCATGTCTCACTGCCTTTTCTGGCCTGATTTTAAAACCTTCTACAGAGGGAGGGGAAGACTCCGTGAGCAATTGAGAAAACGTAATTTGTGCATCACTAACCTTATTACAAAATACTTTTGTAACATTAAATTTTCTTTATTTTAGTCTTTTTTTAGCAGTTAAACATCCGTTGCACGTGTCCTGACTGCCATGGCCAAGAAATACACATTTTTCCCTTTAACTTTGTAGCATCTTCCCATCTTTTACTTTTATCAAGTACCCAGCTCCTGCTCTTCTCTTACACCCTCTTAAATTTGTCTTTACTTCTTTTCTGTGAGACTTTAGCAGTCTGATCCTTCCACAGCTTTTCTTTGAAATTTAGCTAATTGAATCCAATGATTTCAGAGTTGTTGAGATCTAGAGCATGGTGCATGTTGGCTACTCCTATTCTATGATGGTTTTTTTATCTTTCAGATAGTACTTATTCCTAGATGTTATTTATTAAAAAATATATATTTTTTTATTCCTGCCTGAAATTTCAGCCCTATCTTACATGTTGAAATAATAACAGCTGAAATAATAGTGCTGCATCAGTGTATGTGATTATTATCATCCATCAGTCAGGCAGTAAAAGACTTAATTTCTTTTGGAAGTTTGAGGTTTATTCCTTCAGGTCACCCCAGCAGCTACTCATGAACCCTGTCCTCAGTTAGCAATAAGTCATAGTAGCCAGCCAGCTTGTACAGAATGGAAAAATGAGATTTCTAAGGAAAGCTTTTCAGAAATAATGGGCTGTGCTGAAGTGACCCCTCTCAGAGCAGTCACCAGATGTAGGAATCAAATAGGAAATGGCAAAATAAAAATTAAGATTGAAAAAATAAAATATTTCTGAGAAAACAGCTGTCTATAGAAATCCATATGGTTGCCACTCTAAATTCTAAATTAACAATTTAACAATAATTTCCTTTTTTAAAAAGCTTACTTTTGGCAAAAGGATGCATAAAAATTTCTCAGGCCCATTGATTCTGGTCTTAACATCTCTGCCGTACACACCTGGTGGCTTTGAAAATGATGTTACAACTTTTAGAGATAGGGACAAATAACAGTCTTAATTATTGCAACCAGGGTGCAATGAAACAGAAAATTCCCTGCCATTCTTTACCTTTTTTTTTTTTCTGTTCACTAAATAATTTAAATGTAAAAACTATATGTGTCATAAAGGAAGTGTTATTTAGATTCATGTATCATATTTCAAATCAGCTACTTTTCAAGTTATCCCAACCTAGCTTGAATGACAAAATTATATCTCTCATATGCCTAAGAAGGCATCAGTGCAACTCAGTGCAATCAAAAATTATGAAAATAAGTTGCTCTTTTACCCACACAAGCACAGATATCTTCCATATGGTTGCCTGTTTTAACATCTTTACAGTTTTCAAGAATTTATTGTTACTACCTCTCTGAGAAAAAAAAGAAAAGGATATGTTCTTTTATTCTGGTTTAAGATGTACCACTAGATATAGACACTCTATGCGACTTGTTTAGGAGAATGGATGAAATTTATGGTAGGACAGGCTATTGATTTTGTGTTTAAGGTTGCTACTGTTGGAACTACAGTGTAACTCTGAAAAATGATCTTAGCTCTTCCTTGAATTCCAGCAGGCTCCATGGCCTCAGCTGTAATCCTGGGCATCTGTTTTCCAAAAACTTGTGTACAGACTGAGCAGAGGGCTGACTGTGAATTCCAATGCAACAAATTATATCAGTGTTCTTTTAGGAAGAACTACAGTGGTCTCTGCAAGGGAGAACCCAAGTCTGGCATCAGAGCAAGGAGAGATGTCTAAAGATCCCAGGCCCATCTGGGCTGAGGTGTGAAGAGTTCCCTGTAGTTAAGTCTTCTCTAGGAAAAGCTGTAGAGGTGTCCCAGAACAGAAAGGTGGCTCTTTTAGTCTTGTAGTCACCAGGGGAAAAGGCACATCCTGTACAATAACAGAATTCACAAAGATTGTTGATCATCCTATTCTCTCCCACATCCAAACCCATGATATCTGAGGCCAAAGGAATTTTTACTCAGAAGTTAGCCATTCAAGGGAGGCCAAGATTTCCAGAATTTGTTTTTGAAGGCAAGAAGCAAAATGCCTATACAGCCTAATATATAAAATTGATTGATATATCAGAAATTATTGACTGAGTTACAAACAAGACTCTTCTTCTTACACCTGCCTGGTCAAACTACAAATCTTTATTATCTCCTTCTTATTTCTCTGTCCCTTGAATAATACAAGCTCAGTCATCATGCTGTCAAATTATGAAGAATATTTGTATTCTTATTCAGAAGGGGTAAAGTATATTCAGCACTAAAGGAAGATGGATGTAGTTGATATAGTCCTTACTTGGAGGTCACTTCTTTTCTCAAATCAACATTTGGCTTTATGAGGCCATAAGGGATAATATTAGCCAATATTACTCAAAGTATATTTGATGAAACACTATTTGCAGGCATGACTGTATTTGATGTTAATGATTTGGTATAACAATCATTCTATACTCCACTTTTGTGTCTTAATCCTCTGATTTGCAAGAATGTGAAGCTCAAACTGTGTGTTCTTCAGAATAAAGGATGCCAAAGGCAAGGTTAAAGCAAGGGAATTAAAACACAGGTTCATGTTTAAAAGCTATTAGCTCTGCTAAATTCCAATTCCCCTCTTACAACCTCCCCATATTATTTTCCTCACTTTTCTCCTAGGCAGTTATTACCTTATTGTTTTGGTGTACTCTTGTTTGCAGTGCATCTCGCTTCAAGAAAATGAGGCACATTGCCTTTAAATATTACTTTGAAGAATCTGTGAAGGTTTTGCAGCTGCTTTTCCTGGTTGAACAGTCCTTGATGGGGCTGGGAGGGAAGGGAAGCCTCGTTACAGAAGCTGGAAAGCAAATCCCCAGGACTTGGCTTGCCGTGCACAGCCTTTTGCTGGAGCTCACACAGCTGTGGAGTCCCCAGAAGCAGGGAAGTTTGTCTGAGGCAAGACGAAGAAAAGATAATCTAAGCCTTGTGAGAGTTATTTGGCACTTCAACATAGAAGTGCTTGTACTTCCATCTGGGTTGTATGCGAAATTAGAGAAGCCAGAGCTATATCCTTCTCCTTGGGCTGTTGACAGGAATTTGGCTCGCACTTTAATGGAATTTTTATGTTTGCCAGAAGGTTAGAACCACAAAACCCGTGCTGGAAATGGCAACCTGTATTGTACATAGGAGTTAATCCTGGCAGATGGAGGACAGAAAGTCAAACCAGTTCTTTCATGTCCTTTGAGTCTTGCAGTTATACCTCACAAAGTTTCTACTTCTGAGCACCTCCTATCCCTTTCCCAATATTGTCTGAGTTCTCTCTTTCCACTGTTATAACCACGGGGGTTTTTTTCAATACAATTCATGCCTGGCCAAAGTGCTGCCCAAGTTTCTTGAGCAACCAGCTGCTTCTTTTACTTCAGTCTTTCGTTTGACAGGATTAGAACAAAAAGCACATCCAATCAATCCACTGTGGTTTCTTCAATGTCAGTGGGAGTTGCTTCTCAAGTTAAAATCATGCTCTCTTCTGCTGACAGAATTAATGAGGGTGATGTAAGACAGCACCATTCTAGCCTGATATAATCAAGAGATCCACAAGTGGCATAAATGGATGGAGGTCCATTGACCTCAGTTCCGTGGGTGTGTGTGTATATGCACAGACTTACCTGTGTATAAAGAATTATAGAATTCTAGACTGGTTTGGGTGGTAAAGGACCTTAGTTCTGACCTCTGCCATGGGCAGAAACACTTTCTATTAGACCAGATTTCTCCAAGTTCTGTCCAACCTGGCCTTGAACACTTCCAGGGATGGGGCAGCTGCAGCCTCTTCAGGCAGCCTGTGCCAGGGCCTCACCACCCTCACAATATTGAATTTCTTCCCAAGATCCAAGCTAAATCTACCCTCCTTCAGCTGAAAACTACTTCCTCTTGTCCTATCACTACACATCCTTGTCAAAAATCACTTTCCATCTTTCTTGTGGGCCTTTTAAGTACTGGAAGTCTTCTATAAGGTCTTTCTGAAACCTTCTCTTTTCCAATATGTGTCTTCACTGTCTTTAGTGATATGTAAATTTTAACAAGAAAAGGACTACTCAGGAATTTTCAATGGTAGAACTCATTTCTCTTCTTCATTTTAATTTTCTAAATCATTACTCTTTAAGAGTAACTGTTCTGACTATATCCTTTACAGAGGTTTCCCAAATAACCGGGTAATCTAAGGCATGAGAGCAGAAACTGGGGAAAAGAGGAATTAAGTTTATTGTACCAAACTTCTGAATATTCTGTCTTCTACTAATGTGGGAATAAAATATTTGATCACTATTTAACTCAGAATAACTTCCACTGTGCTCCTTATTATCACATTAAAGAAAGGAAAAAAAATATAAGATTGAAGACCATTGATGTAGTGAACAAAAAGGAACTGTAATAAAACCTTGATTTAGACATGAGATTTTAGGATGGCTCACTTTGATTGTGTTTTCTGCTCAATTCATGCCAAAGTTTTTCACCTAATGGTTTCTGTTCTGAGCCACCGTGTATGCTTTCTTTCTACTGTTTCCTGGAAACTTCACTCTAGAGAGGGCAACAATTGTGGAAGAGCCAGTAATGCTGCACATAAAGTTTCTTGTTGCTCTGAATTAAAGTATTCTCAGTGAAACAATGGGACTTTCACTGCCTTCAGCCTGCTGAGAATCACTCCCAGAAAATCTTCTCATCTATTACCAGATATTAAGCTTTGACTCATTCACTGCCACTCTCTCAGACTCCAAGAAGGTCAGGGAAATTTATTTTAAGTTAAACTGAGGTTTCTTTTATTGTTATTTTTCACTGCCTCTAGAATCAGAGTTTTAGCCAACATATAATATTTAATAATTTGGAATTTTCTTAGTGTTTGTGTAACCATTTTTATATGTTTATAAGCCCACAAATAATATTATTCCCACTTCAAAAAAATAGTACAAATGCACAAAAAATGTTCCCCATGCAACAATTTATTGTTTACTTTAGAAAAGAGACAATTGTTTATCTTAGTTCAAGCTTTGTTTAATGCCTTTCAAAATACAAAGTTAATAAGAAACATATCTCTGTGGGTTTTAAGGCTTGGGATGAAAGTGTTTCAAAATGGGTTGAAAGCAATTGTTGATTTTCTTTGGAAATCTACATTCTCTGGAAATTTAAACTGGTTGACCTTGATGGAACAAGGTAGTTCAAAACACTCTGAAACATCTCCATGCATTAGTAAGTGGCTGATTCCCCCTTGCCATTCATATCTAATTCTGCTACTCGTTATATTTGCAACAGAATTTTATCTGGGGACCTGAAGAATTAAAAACATGAGATGTGAATTTGTAATAATTTGGAGTGATATGAGACTGCAACCTTTTGCAGAGGTAAAAGAAGTAAATAACAAGTAGAAAAAATAAATGTACAGTTCTTTAAAGCCATTAGTTTGCACAGTTAAACATATCTTTGCAAAGGTGGCTGTAAAATGAAATTTTCTGGTGAAGTAATAGCATAGTCTAGTGTCAAAGATGAGATGGGTTAGGTAGTAATCCCATCCTCACTTCCACTCTAGATTGTTTGTGCTTCTCCTCTGTCCCACAAAGTGCTGAGACTCTGTTTGACAAATAACAGTAAAAAAAAAAAATCTTTAGCAGAGATAAATCCACACAGATCAATTGACTCCAGTTCACCCCCCCCCTCAATATCTGGCTTAGTGCTAAGACCTGGCATTTAGAACTAAGGACAAAAAGGATTTTTAGAGGAAAAGAGATGTTATGGTTGCCCCTGGGGAGGGAAGGGAGATGGGTTTGGGGCTGGAAACTGTCCAAACCAGCAAACTCCTAAGGCTTCTAGAGTCTTACTGTCTCACTGGAAGCAGACCTGCATTTCAGAAAAAGAAGGAGAAAATGCTATGATTATTCTAACATTCCTCTGGACACTACCATGAGCCCTTTACCAGAGAAAGGAAAAGTGATCTAGCAATTTCTTTTGCCCCTCTCTTCAGAGTTAGCTCCTGGTTTTAATAGCCAGGCTCTCAAACAGGCCTTTAAAATGCCAGCGGTGCTATCTGTGATGCCACCTGCGTACAAGTGGAATTACCTGACAGATCTCCAACTGCTTTGTTGGGAGCAGATTTTACACAGAACTTTGAACATGTGAACATAAAAGCTTTACTACCAGGAAGCTCCAAGGCAAATAAAACTCTTCCTAAAGCAGTCTTTCTTGTATTCTTAAAAACTTCATTTTACAGGTGTGGATGCACCAATCCACCAGGGCAGGAGGGTTGGAGCTGGGTGATCTTTAAGGCCCCTTACAAGCCGAGCCATTCTGTGATTCTGTTATTCTACTCGTAACATAATTTCCAAGGGACTGGCTACTCTTCCTGCCTAGCAGCCACCCTTGTGTCTAACAGCATCACTGTCTTTTTGCTACCTTTACTGTTACAGTGTTGCTGAGGGGTGTTAGTCATTTTACAAAACAGGAACCAAAGACAGAACCTGGGGGACATTTGAGCATTTAAGCAATATGGCCATAGTAGACCACGCAACTTGATGAAAAATGCAGAAGTCTATTCACATGAAAAGAGTCAACAGTAGTCCTGCAAGTTCTAGCTCAGAGGCAATTTTTTCTTTCTTCACACACTGAAGAAATATTAGATGGATTTCCCACTACCTTGGAAAGATTCAGATTCACAGTACCTCTGAAGATAGGTTGATAGGAACAAGTAACATTATTCATTTTGTGATTCCTTGCAAGAGCATTTCGACTTTGTCAGAAATTCCATTTACCTTCCATTTCCAGGATTTTTTGTCATATTTTGCCACTGATGTTAACTCTATGCCCCTGCAGATCAGAACTTGGATAAGCATCTCAGCAAATGCTCAACACAATAATAAGACCTATATGGATCTCACGATTGCTCTTCAATCCTTTTCCCACTCTTGTTTATAATGTTCATCTCAGGATGATTGGAATATTTTAAGATAATAGTATTTTTTTGGAGCTCCTGGTGGCACGATATTTGGAACTGGAAGCAACAGCTAAAAGCTGGCAAATAAGTGTTGCAGTGAGGGACAAACCAACCTTCTTGAGCCAAGCCCCTTTAATGATTCATGCTGCATTGGCTCACCCTGGAGAAGGATTAATAACACCCAGCCAGTTGAGGCGAGTTGGACCTGTCCATTTCCAGATCCAATTCAATCAAAACCTCTGATTGAATAGTCATTCACATAATAGTCACGTCTGGCCTTAGAATTCATACCTTTTTCCTGACAATCCCAGTCCTTTAGCTTGTAGAGTATTGATTTATACAGGAGCACAGGAGGTTTCCTGTTCCAGCCTTCCAGCCCGATCAGGGTCGCTGCATCCTTGGGTCCGATCGCTCGGCGCGTTTTATGAGCTTTGGATAATGCACAGGTCACTAACTGGAACACTGCACATTCATCTGATTTTCTAGCTGAATGCTAATAGGGCTTCAATATTTGTTCATTCAGCATTGTATTTCCAGTTACAGCAGTTAATAAAACTTCTTTCCCAGGAATCATGCTGGCTAAGGGAATCAGAGCAATGTTTATTCCCAAAGCTTTTCCTTTCAGTCCTGTCCCTCACTGACTCAGAGGTCTGTTTTGTATGAAGAAGACAAAGAAAAGGTTATATGATTATCTACAGAAAGCCAAGAAAACATACTTCGTGGCATGCCTTTTTCATTGTTACTTGGAAACCATTAAAATATTAAAATGTCTACAAAAGCAATAAAATGATCACAGGAGTATGTGGTGATATTTAATTTTCCCACAAGTTAAATATCACTGATAATTAACTGTTAGAAGTTTATTTTGAAATGACATTTCAGTGGAATATCAGACCTTTACAACATAATTAAAGGTTTTCTCATTGTAATGGTGCCCTATTCCTGGTATGAAAGCTGTTTGAAATTATCTGTCTGCTTCATAAATGATTTTTTTTAACCTTTTTTTTTTCCCCATTTAATTTGGCCATTTCTTGTTTTGTTTCTTTTTTAACTACTGATCACAGCCATCTCATTAGGTAATTTGGATCTCTAAGACAGGAAAATGGCTCACTTTTTTATTCTAATTGTTTGATCTGGTACTTTTCTCTGATTAGGTGGATTTTTGCTGCCAGTCTGGAAAGAGTTTGCTGTTAGTGGAGTCACTCCAGGACATGGGATTTTTCGCATTAGGACTAGGGAGATTTAGGGAAATAGAGTCAGATTTTAAAAAGCCCTCAGTTGTTACCTGAAGTAGGCTTTTGTCACTCATCAGATGTCACCCAAAAGGGGCATCTATCCTGTAGAAAAAAGAGAAAACAGTCTTCTGTCTGTTGCTGTTGAAAATAGGTGTGATGTAGCCAAGTGAAAATATAAAGGAATTTTATTCTAACAAGGAAGTGTTTGTGGCTCAACTTCTCCATTGAGGAAGATTCTTCTCTACCACCACTCAGCAAAACTGGCTGATATATCACAAAATAAGGCGGCTTTAATCCCAATCAGATTTCTTTCATGATATTCTATGCAGTGTAATTCTGTCTTCCTCACATCATGACATGGTCAAGAAGCCTTAGTAGGGAATCTCACAAATCCCAGCCCCTAGCAGCAGTCAATCAGTGTCGTGGATTAGCCATGGCAGGAGCTCAGCCCCAAAGAGCTGCTCACTCATACCCACCCAGCCAGATGGGGGAGAGACTCAGAAGGCTTAACGTGAGAAAACTTGTGGGTTGAGAGAAAAACAGTTAATAAGAAAAGCAAAAGCTGCACAAATAAACAAAATGAGGAATTAATCCACTGTTTACCATTGGCAAGCAGGAAAGCCAGGAAAGCAGGGTTTCATCATGGATGACAGTGACCTGGGGGCAAACACCATCACTCTGAATATCCCTCACTTCCTTCTTCTTCCCTTAGCTGTTATTGCTGAGAGTGGTGCCACTAGTTATGGAAGATCCCTGGGGCCAGTTGGGGATATCATAGACACAGCTATCCTGCCTGTGTCCCCTCCCAACTCCTTGTGCAGCCCCAGAATTCCTCACTGGTGGGGTGGGGTGAGAAGCAGAAACGGCCTGGACTGTCTGTAAACACTGCCCAACAATAACAAAAGCATCCCTGTTATCAATGCAGTTTTCAGCACAAATCCAAAACACAGCCCCTGGACCAGCTGCTGTGAAGAAAATGAACAGTACCCCAACCAAAACCAATACAGTAATTTTCTCCTCTAACTCTCCTTTTAAGTTTTAGTTCAAAATCGCAGCAACATTTTCAACGGCAGCCCCTAAAATTTCATGTGTTATACAAACAGGATAGTATAAGTATTATAATCATTTTATGGACCATCTTGAGACACCTTTGTGCATTATTATCCAGTGATGCACTGAGAAAAGGATTTCACTTGCAGTGCCGCAAGGACAGGCTGGCTCCATCAGCACTGCTAAATTAGATTATACCAGAAAATGTTCCTCAAGCTACTAGACTGTTAAAGCAATCCCTGGCAATGTTTCCATGAGAGGAAACAAATATCCTCCAAGAATTTCCCAAACACAGCCTGAGGTCTAGCACAGACCAGGGACTATTTCCAATAGACAACTGGAAAGCAACTGTGCCTCCTTTGAAAGAAAAGGGTTTAAAAGTGTGAGTCCTAGCATAGAGGGTGGTCTTGGTGCCAGAAAACATTAAAATTTAATAGAATAAATAAAACCCCTATGTATCCAATGTTTTGACATCCCAAGAGCAAACAGGCAGTAAGGAAGAGCAGTGTAAGTTTACTTCTGGTTTCTCATCACTCTGCTATGGTATGGCAGGAAAGAAGCTTGCGGTGGAGTTGTAAAAGAGTTCATCATGCACATATTGTCTCTGAGGCATCAGAGGTGATCCAAAACACTGCCAATATGGCTTCATATAAAGGAGAGAGCAGTAATTGCTGGTGGGTGCTAAATTCATTTCATACAGGTCACAAAACAATCTTCAAAGGATGATTCCAACCAGCAACTATTGCAATAGCAGGCACTGGGATAGGCAGAGGCTGCCCTGTGCTTTTGTGGCAAGGATGCACCTCTGAAACGTCTTCATTTTGCAGATATTACTCACTGGAGTCCCCTAAGCTCCATGACTCCCAGATATATTTCTTATCCTTTGTGTTTTATTGGTGAAAAACTGAAATATAGAAAATATAAAAGAGGAACAGATTATCTCAAGAGACTTTCCATAATATTTATTTTCATCATTACTTTTGTTTCTTTTTGGTCTCCTTTTAGAAGAACTTGGCTCAGAGTTTAAGCTCTGACAAGCTGGAGAGTAATGTAAAGGGCATTAACATCCTATAAATCTGTCCTGTGTCAGGTAATGGATGTCAGACAATCTCTTCCCAGACTTAACTGGAAGGAAAAACATAAAAAGAACAAAAGGTACTTTTGTGGTTTATTTTGGGGTTGGGTTTTTTTTTTTTTCAGGAAATTCATGGTTTTATCAAGAGGATCAACCTTTTTATTTCAATATCAAACAAAATCCTTGGGTCAAAAGCAAGGGGCTATCTTCCAAGAATCTGGAAAGATTGGTGCTGAAGGAAGCATGCTAACTTTGTTGTCTGTATTTATATTATATTCCAAACAGGGACCAACTGGAAACATCCCATAATAACAATCACTGGATGCACAAAAACATCAGAATCACCTACTGGAGCAGACACAGATGTTTTTGGAGAAGTTGAAGAGATTTATGCTACCAAGTGTGAGAACAGCAGTGCTTTATTTCTTAGATGCATTAATAAAGTTGCTTTATGGGAGCTTTCTCATGTTGACAGAAGTAGCACAGGACTGTCCAAAACACAGAAATAGTCAGCCAAGTAGAGAATTAACTCAGATTTCTTAAGTATGATTAATTTTGAAAGGTTTCATTTCAACAAAGTAACTAGGGTCTTAAAAACTTAGATGCTCAAAAATGTCAGGATGCTAGGAATCTTGAAGGCCTCTTACAAAGTATGCAGTATCTTGTCCTCCATTTTACAGAAAGACAATAAAAAGAAACTGAGAAGCAGAAAGAGAGATAATTTGTAATTAGCAAGTGACAGAAATAAACCCTCCATTCCCTGGATCCCAGAGGACCTACAGTCCAATAAACCACTGAACCCCCACAGTGCCATTGAAAAGATATTGGCGGATAAGTTATGTCATAACTCACTCTCTGTCTATGAAAAAACTAATAAGGAAAACTTCATTCTAGAGGGAAAAAAATCAAAACCCAAAGACTTAACCCCAGTCTAGCTGATCGTAAGTATCTCTCAGATCTTAATAGATCTCTCAGACCTTTAAATAAATGTTAAGACATTTAAATTATGTGTTATGACTCTTATGTCCTTCATCTCCACCTGCCCTTTCCTGAGGCAGTCAACCAACAGTGTGTGGGACACTCAGTTGAGGACAATCAGCAGAAAAAGATTAGATTTTTAACCTTGATTAAAAATGCTGAGACATTTCATGAAACAGCTGCACACCACACTCACAAGTAAGACAGGTTTGACAAAATGGTGGCTTAATGGTATTGGCCTAAAAGTTTTCAGTTTCTTTTCTTTCTGTTTGTTCTTTTTCTCTGTAAATGTCATATATCCCATCCCTGGAAGTGTTCAAGGACAGGCTGGATTGGGCTTGGAGCAACCTGGTCTAGTGGAAGGAGGGCTTGCCCATGGCAGAGGGGTTGGAACTGAGTGATATTTAAGTTCTCTTCCAACCCCAAACTATCCTGTGATTCCAAGATTCTGTGACAAAGATTGCAAGAAGCTGTGGATTGACAAAGACACAAATTAACACTTAAGAAAGTAATATATAAAAGTCCACCATAAAAGAAAGTCACAGGGGAGCAGAAGTCTCTCAAGGAAATTTTTTAAGTGTCGCTGCATTTTTCTCATCTTTCCAGGACTTCACATAGGCATTATTTAGTAGAGATAAGAAAATAAAAAGAGCTGCAAACCTTGGAAGTTCCTCCTAGGCTATCTAAAAATAAAAATCCAATTGTCTTTAAAATGCTTAAGAGTAGACAGAAGGATGGACTCAGTAGCTGTGCATTTGGGCAAATTTATGTGCACAGATATCCTATTCCAACTGATAAAGAAGCATCCATAACTCACTGCTAGATATCAACTGGAACTTGTCCCTTTGTAAAAGAAAACAAAAATTATTATATAGCTATGACAAAAATAGTTGAATTCTTTTTTTTTACATAAAGATTGCCACAATAGTTTCAGAAATTTATACTGGAAAGGATTTTTTTTCTTTCTCTTTCTTTTCCTTTTTTTCTTTTTAATCTTAAACACTGAATTCAAACTCTATTTGATTACAATCTACCTCAAGTTCATAAACACACACCTCACTAAGAGGATATGAGTAAAGACCAGCAAGTAATTAAATATCTTTGCTGAACTGGTTCCTAGGAACTGAGGGATTCATTATTTTTGTTTAATGAATTTCCCTAACCTTTGGTTCTGTAGCTGAGCTCCCTCTTTATCCCCCAGAGATGCTGGCAAATGGATAGAATCGACAGCAGACGTTTGTTCTTTGACCCAGGGGTATGGCCAGAAACAAGGGCTACCAAAAGGGGTCGATAGACACGCAGGTGCCAGGCTGTTAAGGTTTGTGTGTGAATAACTATTGCTGAAAATCAATGTGAGAGTTGCCTGGTGTCAAAAGCAGCCGAGCCCATTTGCAGGTAATGTGGTGATTTTCTTTCAGGCGGGTCAGACACCACACAGAAGAATTTATGATGAAAAAGAAGAAAAAAAGGAATAAACCTATGATTATGCAAACGAGGAGAGGAATTTCGTAACGACTGAGGCACAATCAGGTGTAGGCAGAGACCAGCACAAACTCTTTAAAGAAGTAAAAGAAGTTTTTAACTCAGTGAGGAGAGAAGCAAAATAAAAATATGTTGGAAATAACTACAGGGTGCAGAGAACCCATTTGGATTTTAAATTGTAATGATAACCATGCAAAGGCATTACAGGGAACTCGAAAAGTCTAATTACCATGACGTCAGTCACCTAAAGTGCAGAGTTATGGGCTGCAAACCTGCTTCTAATCCCTCTTTTCAGTGCTTTAACCCCCCACCCACACAAACAGAATGGGACTAAAAGACACAGCCAGTCAATCAGTGGTGATAACACCCCCATACAATCAAGCAGCAGAGTCCAGGGGAGGATTAAGCATGGGGGAATAACAGGGTTATCAACTAGAGACATGGCAAAACAGCCAAAGAAATTGTGAGGGCATAATAATGGCAAATAGCCTGGGAACAATTCTAAGCAATGAATTCCTGCAAACAAAACCTCACACTGTATTCAATCAATGTGTTTTAAGAAAATACAATGTGTCCAGTGGGTAGACCCCTGGTGTCAGAGTGAAATGAGTTGGTGGCATAATGAGTGTTGTTGCTTCTCTTTTCTGTAAATGTGATGCAATCTGTTCCTGTTTATCTTCCTAAACATGCTCTGAAGCTGGATTTCAGCAAAGATCAATAATTCTTAACTATGTTTTTGTACATTCAGCTAATGTATTTCTCCAAGACAGAGCTACAGGTTTTGTCATACACTTTGGTAAATGCTTATCTTGCCTATTTGGTCGTAGCCTTAAAAAAGTTTGTTCTGATTTTCAAGATAAAAGAAATCCTAGAAAATACTGTTTTCTTGTGAAAAATAAGTATTTCTCAAAGAGGAACTATCTTTATGAATGCAAAAATCTTCAGACAGGCTCCAATTCCTAGAGCTCATTGGTAAGATGTTAAGTGACTGTTCATTAAAAATCTCCTGTGCACAACCCAAATTTGTCCAGAGGTGCTCAAAGAAACACTTCAGATAGAAAATGTATCACAGGCCTATGGTAAACTGGAAAGAGACTAATTCTGGAGTGGCCAGCCAAGCACAACCAAGGCACTTGTAGATATGAATAATGTGCAAGATCTGTCTCTGACTGGCTCAAATTATGGAGGTAACAGTAGAGCTAAAGCCTGGTGAATGCCCTGACGTGTTCAGTGTGGGACAGATCTCTTTCATGTTTTCATTTCAGCACAGAGCAGATACACTATTGTATTCTATAGAATTTTAACAGGACAGAAAAAAATTACTTTACATGCTGCTCTATTTGTCACCTCAGACTTTGAGCAGTTCTCACTCTTTAATGTAAGTATCATCATAACTTTCTACAGGCTTGGGAAATGCTAATTATCACTGCCTTATAGTTCACAACACCTGACAAATGAAGGGCCAGGTCCAACAAAGAATGCACTCTGTATTCACTAAGGGATATAGATTGAAAAACAGAATCCAAGATCAAAATTACACACCTGAGTGCCTTGTTTAGTGCTGGGTAAGAGCCACATACCATAGACAGAAGATATCAAGTAAGGAGATATGTGGAACAAGTTAACATCACATCTGAATGTTGCACCTGAACTTCAGCTCTGAGTGAAGCAGAACATCTCAGTCAGATCACCAGAGAAGACTCTCCATGAACATGGAATTCAGTCTGGAATAGGTGCTTCTTATAACACAACTGGAGAAGAAACAGTTCTCTCTATCTGTGTATGTATTAATGCAAGTCCTGGGTAATTCACTGTCCCCAGAAGGGGCAGGAACTCATAATCCCCAACCACTCCTGCCTTTGATGGAACACCAGAAGAATGAATGAGCTGAGAAGATGAGAGTCTTTAATTCTCCTAAGTTTACAGTTATCAAGGAAAGGAAACCAAGACATGGCAGCGAATGGAGGAGAAGCAAAACTTTGGGCTGTGGTCATGTAGAAGTGGGGAGTCCTGGTTTGAACTGCCTGCTTCTGTGCTCTTTCCATTTTCATCCAATCGCTCTACAGATTGATTATCAAAGGCATGACAAAATTTCAGGACTTTCCTTCCAGGTAAATATGTTAAACTGCTGCGGGTTTATGTCTTCTTTGTCTCTTCATTTTTTGCATTCTTTTCTAAGCAGAGACACTCAGTGCTTTCACACTCAGAACACACGCACACACACACACACACACACACACACACACACACGTATAAGTGAATGGAAGGTAGATCTCTGTTTTTTTAATGTCTGCATTTAAAACATGAAGCAATTACAATTAATAATGGTTTTTATAATCACTAATGGTCAGTCCCTCAGCCCTATTAGCCTATATTTGTTATTTTCCTGTCTGTTGTAATGCTGTCGAGGAGCTGATGAATTGCATGGCCCAGTGTCCAAATGCAAATTCAGGCACAGTAACAACAGCTTTATACCCCAGAAACCTTGAAAATAACCAGGTCTGGTTAGTTTTGAACTCCACAAAGTTTGGATGAATGCGTCCACCTAAATTATACTGTACATGGCAACATCATGGTTTTCAAACATTCATAAATGTTACTGTGAGAAATCTTGAAAGAAAGAGGAAATCAAACCACATCTTTCAGCTTCCTTGGCACAAAAAGGAGCTCTAGATCTCTCTAGCCTTTCAGACACTTACTAATACACTTACTAATATTTAATACTAATATTTAAAAGAAACCTCTCCTTAAGAGCGCTTGACAGGAACCACTGGAAATTGAGAGCAGTGAGACGTTGCTAGAGCTGTATAATGCTGTAACGGCAATGGGCATTTTAAAAAATTTGCTAAAATTATTTGTGCAAAGTGAGAAAACTGCTGAGAAACACATAAAGAGCCGTGCTTAAATGGCTCCTAGAAAATTTTTCATAACTCAAATTTGAACTAAATGTTTGCAGTCCATAAAAAGCTACTTCTGTCTGCCTCTTGATTTAAAAACAAATCCATAATTTTTTGATTACACTAATTGCAATGCAGTTGAATCCCTCCCTTATTCCTCAGCCACTGGAGACCACAAACACATTGCCTTCGATTCTGCCTGAACAACATGCTTGACTTCAAATTATGGACATAGAGGGATTGCATTCTAAGTCATTTCATACTCTTCATAAGCAGAATAATGAGTTTTTATTGTAAGAGATCCACAGCATGAAGTCTTCCACTTGAAACAAAGCCATGTATGATGGTATACTGTTGACAACAGGAAGAAAAATAAAACTGGATGGCTAAAAGCTAAAGATTTATTTTATTTCCCTAGATTCATTTGATGTATCTTATGGCCACTGTAAAATGTAACTGTCACATTCAGAGGTTTAGGAAGAACCTTATGAGAAACTCAGGACTATTCTTGTTAAAACTTGCTTCTTATTACCAGTAGAATGTGAGCAGTCTGACTGAGATTTCTTTAACTCTCCCCCCACAAAAGCTCTTTTTCTGTTAATTAATCTATCTGCTGTCTCATCATAGCTGGAAGCTTTGATTCACAGTTCTTATTAATTGTCACATATTGCACTACAGGCACAATACAGGATAGAATAGAACTGTGAAAGCAGAAAGTGTCTGGCAGAGCTGAACTTAAGGAGGAGCAATGGGCACTCATGGTAGGAAGGAAAGTACTCCTTCCTTGGAAAAAACCCACATTTCATAAGCGCGATGTTGTTCAAGTACTGGATGATCTGAATATTGCTTGTTGTAGTCAGTTTTCTCTCCAATACAAAACTCTTTCTCTTCATATTAGTTTCTGTTGGTATTTGGGTTTTTTTCCTGGGTGCAGATCATAGACAGTTGCCCAGGGTCACAGACCATGATTATACTGCAGCTGAGCTTTAATTAATATTGATGTAATTATGATATACTTCTTGCACAGTTGTTTGGGTCGGGTTCCATGGGTTAGCCATGCACGTCCAGAGTGAAGCTGTATTTGTCAGAGTCAGTGTAAAACCACAATAGGAAGTCCTTAGCTCCATTTTCTGTCCTCCTGAGACTTCTTCCTCATAGTCATCACCAAAGGTCAGAAAGAATTCAGTTTTCTGTGTCCTCCATGGCAGTTCTTTATAGAGTAGAACAACAGTACAAATGGAGAATTCATTCCCCAACAAGACCACTTCATCTTTTTCCCAAAGTCTTTCTCTCAAACTGGCCAACACGAATCTAAAAGAACTTTTTATTTACTTACTGCTTAATGTTGGCAGCTCTCTTCCAAGCTCCACGCTTCCAGTCAGTGATGGGAGAATTAGCTAACTAAATGTAGAGAGCTGGAGTTGGACATCCAACCCTGAGTGAGGTACTCTGGGCTCCCTCCAGGATCAGAGGAAATCAAGACCTGTCTTTAGAACATGGTCCATTTGGTCTACTCTGAGATGTAACTAACTACATCCTAAAAATAAGAGTCTCTACCCAGAAACAGACTTGAAAAATTAAGATTGTTCCGCCTGGAGAAGAGAAGGCTCGGGGGTAACCTTATTGAAGCCTTTCAGTACTTGAAGGGAGACTACAAGAAATCTGGAGAGGGATTTTTTACAAGGATAGAATGACTTTAAACTGAGTGAGAATA
Organism: Acrocephalus scirpaceus scirpaceus; assembly: GCA_910950805.1. Taxonomy (NCBI): domain Eukaryota; kingdom Metazoa; phylum Chordata; class Aves; order Passeriformes; family Sylviidae; genus Acrocephalus; species Acrocephalus scirpaceus. The sequence continues at coordinate 5,029,130 of OU383777.1, forward strand.
GATTTAGATTTGATATTAGGAAGAAATTCTTTACTGTGAGGGTGGTGAGGTCCTGGCAGAGGTTGCCCAAAGAAGCTGAGGCTGCTCCATCACTGGAAGTGCTCAAGGCCAGGTTGGACAAGTCTCTCAACAACCTGGTCTAGTATAAGGTGAAAAACATCCTGTGACGTTTTCCTCATTGCATTGATAATTGTATTAAAACTGAGAGCTCCCAGTTTACAGCAGGAAACTTTTGATACACCATCAACCAACCTAACCTGTGCACCCTGTGTTCAAACAGTTGGACATTGATTCAGAAAGAAATTTTAATTTCCTTGATTTACAAGTAAATTTTAAATCACAATAGATAATAAATTGTTCCACTAAGGAAAAATAATATCAATTGATAAACACATCAACTAAGCAGATTCATCAGTGTAAAATGTGGTGGTGGTGGTGTTTCCTCAAGGAGGGGTGGCCTTGCCTGTTAGATTATTTTCCCTGGCTTTTGGTGTGGCCATGATAATCTTGTTGCTTTCTTCAAAGTTTTCTTCTTCGAGCACTCATCCTATTTTGATCAGGACTTATGTTTCATTGGAACTATGGAGTTAACAACTTGGAAATCTTCTGCAAAGACTTTGCAAGGGTTATGAAGTGACTCAGAAGCAAAGCAGAAACAACCACTCAGTCAGCTCTAGCTCATGATCTTTCTTGGAGGCTCTTTGCCTGGCTTTAAGTACTGACATGACCATCATCACTCAATCTTTCTTAACAAGAGCATTTTTCATTACTATTATTTTAGAAGTGTTTTGTAATAACTCAGAAGTACTGGGACAAAAAAACATCTGAAATGCCTCTTTTTATTTTTTTTCCCCCCTTCACCCAAAATACATGTTTCTTTCCACTGTGTACAATCTGTTTCTGTGGCAGTGGCTTGAGTTTCCTTGGAAACGGCTGCAGGTCAGACCATGATTGGTTGTGTTGTCAGCTTGATTGCAGTGTTTCAGGCAGTGGGACCTCTAAGTGCAGCTCCGGAGCAAGTAAATAGGGGGCTATCCAAGGGCTTTGCATTAGCGGTCTGAAAGAAACCACACAGATGGCATTTGGGGGAGTGTGTGACACAGGGGCACTGGTTTGAAGAGAACAGGAGACAGCAAGGGATGAAAAAAAGAGCCAAATGAGAGGTGGATGGCAGGATGGCTGGGATGGAAAAGTTTGGCTGCAAAGAAAACTGCCGTAGTCTTTTCTCTCACAGAAGGAGCAGCTGACAGCAGGGTGCTGTGGTGGTCTGGACCATGAGTCCTCCAGTTACTGGGACTGGAATGCTTTGTTTCCTGTTTGATCCTACCAGTTCACTGAAAATTTTCTAAGTCGCACAGATATCTTAATACAGTACTAGGAGGGAAAAAGAAAGAAAGATATTTTCCACAGCAGTGTCTTGGAGTCAATAAATTAAAAGACATAATTATAGACGATAGTAGCAGGTTTGTGTCCTGCAAACTTTGGGGAGAAAAAGACCAAATTGCCTAAAGGGACATCCCTGAAGCTGCTTAGTTTATGAATCCAAGTACAGTAAAACCACACAGGAAGAGCTTACGCAGTGAGAAGAAAAGTAGAAAAGTGGGAACAGTGTTTCAGAAGGGATCCCTGAGCTCATTCCTTTTTCCACCTCTGTAAGCACGTGTACTGAAAATCTTCCTGGCCTCGTATGTGAACACAGTCACATACACAGTTTAGTGGTCAAATCCCTTGTGAAATTCCTAAAACATCATTTCAGAACTACAGAGTACCCAGAGTGAACCTAATCTTTCAAGGCTTTGCCTTGCCTTGCCTTTCTTTCCCTTCTGTTCCCTAAACTCCACATAAAATAAGGTTTAATTTTAAACTTCAACAGCACAACAGTAGTGTGTGTCTTTGAACCACCCTGCCAGATAAACTTCCACATGGTGATTATGTTCTGTTCTGACTCCTTAATGTACTTGATAAATCCTCTGGCAAGCAGACAGGTCCAATGCCCAATGACCTACTGTGAACCTACAGACTTAAAAAGAAAAAGAGAGAGAAGAAAAAAAGGTGTTGCTTGTTTTCCATGTGTGCAGTTTCACTTATTTTTCTCCCTGACTCGCAAGCAGATCACTTTCTGTTAATTAAGTAAAAAGTACTTAGTGGAATCGATCTGAATTCAGGTCTAAGAGCACTTGCTAATTCTGCTGTTAGTTTTAGGAAGCTGGTGGCAAAAAGCATCTATCAAGACAAATTTGTGCAGGCACCACCCATGGCTAGAGTCACAGTCAAATGTCTGCAGTTTAACAACTTGCCTGTGCACCAGGGACTGTAATCATCCTTCAGCCTATGGAAAAATGCAAGTTAATGTCACCTGATATAACCTGCTATGAAATAGATGAAAAAACCACCCCATTTTTCATTATTTTTACGGGCCTGTGCACAGATTATCTCTGTTGACCTGACGCACAGTAATCAGTTAAATTATATTTAACAAGCACAGCCCATAGTGACAGACTCATTTCAGCCCACGATGAAAGATCAGCCCCACTCTGACATCTCAGGAGTTAAACAGGAAAGGCAGGAAGGGGAGGCAAGACAGACAGAAGAAGGCACCCTGTCTGCTGCCACACAGAAAAGAAGCAACAAGTTAAAGGAGGATAAAACCCTCTTGATTTCTTCTCTAGTGCCGTCCCCTGTTAACAGTGCTGTTCTTCTTTTAATATGTATCACTCTTTTTGAAGCAGATGTACAGCTCTCATTAGAGATAATCCTCCATGCTCCCTCATCTTCCCTTTCCCAGCTTTAGACAGATAACATTAGTTACTGTCCTTTTATTGCATTGTTCCATTTTGTGTACTCAAAGAACTATCTGCATTACAATAATCTATGTATGTCAAATGGGATTAGAAAGGAAATGGAATGAATTAGCCAGACTTATACAGTAAATAATCAAGGAAATTTTAACAGGAAAATGCATCACTATAATTATACAGGTAACACCAGTTCATATTTTTTATTGAATATTTTTTTAATCTTCATTGTAGACAAAATTAAATGAAGCAGAAATGATTCTTTTTCCTTAATAATATCGTTCTTTGGAAGAGAAATACATATTCCATGCTAGCATCCTTTATATGGTACATAGAGGGAGCTGTTGGCATAGGTTTATTAGACCAACCACTGTGAAAATTTTCCATTATTACCAAACCTGTTATAAGATTTCATTATTACTTTAACTGAAAAAATCATACTGTCATCATCAATATATGAACAAAAAGAATCTCACGAGTTTTAGGCACATAAAGAAGATATGAATTCTAATGCAATATTCTGCTTTTTGCTGGACCTTGGATTCATTAGTATATGAACTCCAATAAACAAAAAGTTTTTTTGCTATCTATAAATAGAAAACTAGTGAATATTAGCTTTACAATTTCTAAAGTATATGAAGACATATAAATGAGACAACTGTACATATTCCAATGTGTATTTATGAGACTCTCTTCTATTATTTCTAATACTGCAGAAAAGTCTGAAACTTGGAATCTTTGTCCTCAATGGAGTGCAGGGAGACTGCTATCCCTGCCTCCTTTACTCTCCTAAGCTTCAGAGATATTTTTCAGGCTGTTGCTAAAGCAAGGGATGGAAAAAATATTTAAAGGGGAAGCTCTAACTCTGTGAATAGTTAAGATGCTATTAATTAGCCATGTAAATGCAGTAGGACTCTTTTACTCTACAAATTTTTTTCTCCACACATGAGCATCTAAAATTGTCGCTAGTTTGCCCTCAGGGTAAGTATTAACATTTAAAGTCTGCAAAAAACAGATTAACAAATGTACATTATATGAATGGGACAGTGACAAGAGCTGTCTTTAAACTGGCTCATGAAAGTTTGGTTAGGGAAAGAGTATTTTTAAATCATGAAATATAAAAAGGAATCCACTGTTTTTTCAAAACTTACAAAATGTTTTCTTAAGTAAATGCATTTTTGTCCATCACATTTCATTGCTGAAATTCTATAGGTATCCAAATTCCTTGTGGTACTTGCAGTGCTGAAATCTTGAAATCATGACTATTCCCTCTGCAGTCCTAGTTCAGAACCCCAAACAGAAAGTTCTTGATATGATAGAAGAGCTGTTACTTCCCACAAGATGTTTGGCAAAACTGATGAGACTCACAGCTTCAAAATGCAAGGCAACATTTTGGCCTTTTTACCCAGATCAGGGCTGAGTGTTTTAAGGTTTATATCAGAGCTGGACATCTCAGAGAAATAACATTTCTACATTTTGTTAGATAATCTCAGAGTTTTGAAGCATCTTAAACACTTAATGTGATTGACATGTCATAGGCTGAAAAGGCTGAACAATAACAACAGGGTCACTTAATTTCCCAGGGAGCACACAGATGTTACGTTGGACGTACATGGTCACTTAGCCATTTTTCATTTGGCTTGTAAATGGATTCCATTTAGCACTGAACACAAAGGAAGTTATTTACAATGCCTATTCTGTGCCCAATCTCCTCTCCATTTCAATCAGTGAGGGGTTTGACTGCCTGTGATATAAGCAAGAAGGAGCCCTTCATTTCAGCTCACATGTAAATGCAGTTTTGTTTGTTGTTCTACCTTAATGGCTGGAATAACAAGGACTACTGAATGATTTGTGTCTACCTCAAATTTTATGTCTATCTGATACTTTAAATTAAAAATTGCATTTCTTTTTTGTGGCCTCAATTCAGCACGATACTTAAGCAGAATTAAACTTCAATGCATGCACATTCCCAGGGATTTAAATAAAGCTATCTGTATATTTAAAGATAGCTTCACACTTTTTGAACAGCAATCAAAGCTGTTGCCAAGATTTCTGCTTTAACAAGAGCACAATGTCTGAAGAACCCATTTATTTATTCAGCAACTTGTTTTTTAGACCAAGTGCTTTTAAATCATCCAACTGGGTGTTGCGTTTGTTTTGTATTTTCATTGCTAATACAATATTTGAAACCATGGTTCCTCTAGAGCAATTTATGAAGGAGGAGAAGGGGCTATTTGGTTTAGTATAGAAGTATCAAAAAATAAAAAATGGAAATTTTTATAATTGAGCCATTTCATGTTTGGAAGAAAACTAAAAGCTAATCTTAACTAAAGTGCTTTCGTTTCAGTTCATGACACTAACAGCTGCTGTAATTGTAGTGTTGAAGCAAAGAAGTTCTGTAATGTGAAAAATATACACTAAATTGTTCCTAAGTATCTCAGAAGATCTTACCTTCTGCCAGAAGATTTATATAGTCACAGTGCATTTATTTTTCACTGAACTGTCTTCTCCATAGCAACGAATCACAAAAAATATATATGTACTTATTGTGCAAAAAGTCAAGATACACAGGCAGCCCATACAATTCCTTAGTTGTCCATAAAGTGAATCATAGAATCAAAAAAATGGTTTGGGTAGGAAGGAACCTTAAAGATCACCCAGTTCTGACACATCTGTCATGGACAGAGACACCTTCCACTGGATCAGGTTGCTCCAAGCCCCATCCAATTTGACATTGGACACATCCAGGAATGGGGCAACCACAACTTCCCTGACCAAGAGATAAACCTGAGACTGGAGGATCTGAAGTGTTTCAAAGCATTTATGATCAATCTTCTCCCCCCTGGGCTGGGACAGGAGCAGGTGGTGATTAATGACAGACATCACAGGAGAATGAGACTGGACGGAATTGTGTTACCTGTGGCTGGGAGATACACCATGGTAACTGGAAGACCAATGAATAAGAATTCAAGATACTGGTAGCTGGTAGGTGGCGTTGGAGACTGCTTTTTTGCCAGCATTTCCATTTTCTTTGCTAAATAAAGGGAAAGAAGATACTGAGGATGCTTCATATAATATTTGAACACAAGTAGGAAACTTGCAAGATATGGCTACCCCTCCTCCTGACCATTTTCTCTCCAACTTACTCAAAGTACTTTGTTTCCTCTCCATATCACAGAACTCCACCTTTCCATAATTACTATTTTATTTAATCATAAATATAGACTGAAAAATATATAGATCTAGGGATTATCTTTATACTCCAAAATTCTGGGCACTGGTTGAAAGTTCTGACTTATGTTCTTTAACTTCTATTGAGAAAAACTTTGGTATGGGAGAGTTCAGTTTCTCAGTTCTGTTTCATGTTCTTAGTGAACAGGAAAATACTGGTATTACATATGTATTTCAGCAAAAAGTATAAAAAATCCAAACTAGCTTATGAATTTTTAGATGAATTCTAAATTAACCTTGATAATACATACATTTGATGAACAGAAATATTACACAGGAAATAATTTACCATGGAGCCTTTTTTTACCTGGTTTTTCCAACCCAGTATTGCCTCAACATTATCTCCACCAATGAAATCACCAGACTGTCTAGGCAGTTCATGTAATTCTTATTAATTTTGTCCTGTTGGAATTCTTTCACTTCAAATGAATGATACAATCACCTTTCTTCTAGTTAGCTAAAGCAGTTATCCCAAAAGAAGAAAGAACAGAAATTTGATGGTTTAGTTGAAGTTGTTTTTTTTTTTTTTTCCTTTTTCCTAAAACCTCTCTCAAAGATCCATGATTGGTAAGCAAATAAGAGTGGAAATGCAAATTGCTACTGAAAAAAATAATTCGTTTCACATTCTATTTAAAGAGAAAGTTCAAGGAGACTGCTTTGCAGAGGGGGAAGCAAAATTAGGACTTTCTTAAGGCACATTGGAAATTCTTAGAATTTATTGACTTGGACGTTTAGTGTAGAGTCTATAAATATATGTCCCATTCTGCACAATTAACAGCACCAGCTCTTCAAGAAATATAAATCACTGTGTTTGTGGTTCCCATGTTGGTGAAGCCTCCTTTCTTTAATCTCTCATTTATAATCAGGTATGACTTAATAGAAAATTATTCTTTTTTGGATCATGTTTTGCTTCAGAGAGAGCACAGATGGTCCAATAAAAGGTATTTTGTACTACTCCCATAGTGTAAAAACTCAATTGCTTAGATAGAATTTAATGAAGACTCACAATAATTTGTTACTATCCCAAAACCAGGACAATAAATGAGAGTAAAGCAAACCAGTCTGCAGTAAGTTTTATCTCAGCAATTTTGCATTTCAGTAAAGTTTGACTCCTGACTTTAAATGCATAGAACATCATTCAAATGGAGTTCAGCACACTGAAAAGGAGCCTGCAGGAGGATCCCTGCATTTAATCCAATACTTGTGCTCTTGTAGTACTTCTTGTTGGTAATGATAATAACACACTATCATTCAATTTTTGTCACTCTTTCCCTATACCACATTAAAAGTAACCTTAAAAATTCAAATAATTTCCAGTCATTTTTTTAAAAAATTATAGCACCTTATCTGAGGGCTGTGTAAACTGTGACCATGATGTCACATCTTCTGTCCTAAGGAAGTTAGGATTTCATCGTTTTACACCTAGAGGAGTAAGAAAGAGATAAGATGATATGTACAGTACTCAAATCTCACCAGCATCAATGGTAAGAATGAGTCCAAGCCCATGTAAATATTAAGATTTTGATACTGCTTTTTCAGTGTGTCATTCAAACCACTAATAAGGAACTTAATGTGGTCACTGGGGATTCAAATTTTAAACAATCAGGAGATTTACAGGAAACTGTTAGTTAGAAAATTTGGTTGGCTTTGCAGTTGTAAGAGCAAAAAGAGTTTATTTTAGGCAAATTAGAGGCATGTAAAACACAGACATATCCTCTACAATGGTCATGTAGATTCCCACAGAAGGTTGTATTGGGAGACTTGTCTTCTGCTTGTCTTGAACAATATTGTAGGATGAGGAGAACCACCAAAGTCCATTGGTCAGAACAGGACTGAATCCTGAACTACACACTGACTATTGCACAACTAAATTTAGATGAGGTGAAAGCAGCCCCTAATAGCAACAGGGGCTTCCAAATGAAGTCTTCACTTGCTGTCAGATTCATAAGAAACTGCAAGATACAGAAGAATCACAGACTGATAGAATGGGTTTGGTTGGAAGGGACCTTAAAGCCCATCCAGTTCCAACCCTTCTGTTTTGGGCAGGGACATCTTCCACTATCCCAGGTTGCTCAGAGCCACACCCAATCTAGCCTTGAACACTTCCAGGGATGGGGTATCCAGAGCTTCTCTGGCCAGTCTGGTTCTTAGGTCTGTTCCAGGACCTCAGCACCCTCACAGTCAGGAATTTCTTCCTAATATCTGACCTAAATTTACTCTCCCATTCAGTTTAAAATGATTCCCCCTTGTCCTGTCACTAATGACCTTGTCAAAAGTCCCTCTGTATCTCTCTTTTTGTACCAAAGGCTGCTCCAGCTCTGAGGTTTCCCCAGAGCCTTCTCTTCTCCAGGCTGAACAACTCCAACCTTCCTGAACTCTTCACTGAGCTTATAGATCTGAAATCTTTAAAAACCTCAACAGTTTGGCTGCTTCTTGTACAATCCCTCATCTTTTAGATGACATCAATATCAGAGGCAGGTTATAAAAAATCTCAAAATAAAGTCCAAGACTCAGAGAACCTCTTAAGTGGGCCCTGACAACATTTATCTCAGAGCTTGGAGACTTGAGCTTGGATGCTTGTTGAACTTCTGAATAAAGGATTATTTAACATGACTTGTTCAATTTTGTCCCTCTCAACAATTCTGTGATAATTTGTTCAGAAGAGCAACTCCCAAGGTACAGTAATGCTGAAAGATATAATCATACAATCTCCTACTGACCTTCTGACACCTGAATCTTTTTGCTTCCTCTCCTCCCTCAATAATCCCAAAAGTTGAGATTTTCCAGGAAGGAGATCCAAGCAGTACTTGAACCAGTTGCTAGAAACACTCTTCACACCCAGAACAACTCGGTCCTTATAAAGATGTTACTAAATTCTCATACCTTTCATTAGAACAACATTCTCAAGATGTATCTTATATGGCAATATGTCCCTGAATATCCTCCTTAGTGTGTCACAAAATGCTCATCACTCTTGTTTTGTTGTTTCTGATTTAAATTGTACTGTAGAGTAAACTTTTCTGTTGTCACAGTGACTTCTATATCTGTGAAGGTATAACAGCTCTTGAAAAGTTTGAAATTTCTAAATGTTAGCTCATATAGCAATATATTTTCAGGGAAATACATGAATATATTTATTAATTACTTTTTTTTTTTTTAATGATCTTAAATGATGGTAGAGTAAGTTAAGATTCCAGTCTTTGACTTGTGTTAATTTCCCATCATGTGAAGAGAGCAGAACTTACAATTCTGCTCTTGTTTTTATTTTTTTTAAGCACAAGTCCCAGGTGTTTCATTTTTAAAAGATGTTACAGCAATAAAAATGTTATTAAAGTGTCTTTGTTCATGCTGTTATAGTTGAGGTTGTGTCAGCATTTCCATTACAAGCTTATCTTTTTCAGAGAAAATGCTCTGGTCCATTGGGTAAATAACACATGTTTTTCTATGACACACACAGAGGAAAGCTAGAAATATTAAAGGATAAAATTGCTTAGGATCCTATCTTAATTTCATACAGTGTATGTTGTGTTGTAATTTTTCCCCATGAATGAATAAATCAAGTATTACCTGCCAGTGATCACAAATTTCCTTGTACTGCAAGCTATGTTATCATAATTTTTTTATGTAGACTTTTTTTTTTAATTTAAAATCTGGAGAAAATGTATTTCTCATTACCATCATGCATACTTATCATTAGGATAATGCTTTGAAAGTTCAGCTAACCCTTAGAAATTTTGTGGAAATGAAGATGTGGCGCGCCCTTGAAGGTCAAAATCAAAGTTTTGGGAGGTCATTTTATTGTTTTGAGTTCTAACCACTGCTGAAAGAAGACCTTAGGTGTCTCAGACTTTATGTAGCATCATGTAACTACTCCAAATCATAGGCAACTTTTGATGCTCCTGTCTGAAGTGATATGACAAAGCTGTAAAAAGGAATCAAACCAGGAGAGCCTTCCTCACAGGAAACAGCTGAATAGGACACACCTCAGTCTATTAATTTATTAGCTAAATCTGCTTTCTCAAGAGGCAGCTTGCAGACCTTTTACGTTCAGTTTGTATGTTTTCAGTCATTCATTACTATATCTAGACACCATCCCCACTGTTAATAACAACACATCTGTTAAACTGAATCCTGAGCTCTTTCCCTGCTCTGGGGCTGTGATCCTGTACTTTGATGAACTTTTTGGTTTTTGCCGTGATCCTCTCTTATTTTCACACTCCTCCTGCCTCATCTAACCCTGTAGAAGGTCATGTTGCATAAGAGCAGTTTGGAAAATAAGTGGTTTGAATTTCATGCCCGAGTTCTTCACTCAGTATTCGTTTCAAAAACATTGTCTTTAATTCAAGGGATGGGTGATCTCTGAGCTTGATCTCACTTAGTAGAGAAGGCCAAAAGCTTCACAGCCTCAGGCTTATTTTTGTTGTTGTTCTTGTTTATTAATCTTTGAATCCTTTAAGACCAAGTATCTTATTGTATCTAGGTTTGTTGTAGAAATTCTGAGAAGCTACTTCTGGAAATTGGGATTCAGGTGTGCCAGAAGCTGTACAAACATACAAGAGAAAAGAGTTAAGAAAGATTTTCAATGGAGAAATAAATATAGAAGACAAGTGGAGGAATATTTCCACCATCTTTTGCACACAAGGAAGAATCATATTAGATAATACACCTTAAGCCAAATTGCAAGTGATAAAAACACCCATGTTCTTCCCCTGGCCAAATCTCGCCTTAACATAAAATGTCTTATATTTAAAGATTAGGAATTCAAAAAGAGGACATTCATTTGGCTCATTTTAACTTTTATGTCTGTCATCAGATTTTGATTTCCTAATTTTAACATTATTTGCCCTTGTCCAAGACATGTTTTCCAGGGTCATCATTCATCTGGTGTACTGATTAAAAAGCCTTTCTTTTGTCTGTTCATTTCAATAATTAATACTAAGTTGTGTGATTAGGTGCAGCTATTTTTTCTTATCTCCTCATAACTTTTGTGAATGGATAACTCCTTGGTTTGAGGCTACAGATTGCTGTTTTCTTGCTCCAAATTAAGTCACGTCCTAAGCATAAGGTCTCATAATGGGCGCTAAAGGGGTCAATCTTTTACCAGAGATTCACAGATGTGAGCAAGGTTCTCCTATCTCTGCATAACTTCATTTGTGGTGCTTGAAAACAACAAATCCAAAGCAAACTATTTATGACTTATATTTGCTTTGAATATTTTTCTTTAAATCCAGTTTTCTGGAATGAAGTATTTTTGGCATTCACAGCTCTCATAAAGAAAAGGCCAATGATTTTCTTCTGAGAATAATATGTGGATAATTAAGATAATGTTTTTAGCAATCTGAAGTGTGTAACTGCCTTCATACAATGTAAATCGGTTTTTGTTTGACTTTTTTTTTGCACCCTTTATATTCTTGAGTCATTTTTAATCTTTCATTTGGAAATTTTCTCCATAACTGAGCCTTTTAGGATCTTTCCTTTTCTTCCCTCCTAGCTGCATTGAGTGTCTGTGTCTAAGAAGGAAGCATTTGGTTTATAAATGTATATGGAAACAGTGAGGCACAGAAAAATATGCATAGCAGTATGTTCTCAGTATAACATGCATGCGTATTTGTATGTGTGAATGCACAAGCACATTTGCACATACAAGAAGTATTTAATCAACTACTAGACCTTGAAAGCACAATCATATTAAAAAGTCACTTATTTTGAATTTACACTGGACAGTGGTTATTAATAACTTTGATAAATTGAGGAAAGCTTTGATAGCATAAAGGAAGTGCAGGGATTTTTTTTTTTTCTGATGAGTTTCTAATTACTGGTGGAGAATAAACCATTGTGGGGGGTTGTTATGTGTCACTCCTGACACTACTTAGCAAGAATTGCAAGCACCAATGTTCAGTTTAAGACATATTTTATTGGTGAAAGAGAGGGAAAATGATAGAAACAACTCCAACAGAAAATGCTGCTTTAGTCTCTCAAACGTTTTCCTCTAGATCCTGGTGCCCCTTGTGTACCTTAATCCACTGCAGTTGCTCAGTGCTGTTTGTGAGAATCTGATACAGGACAAATCTGACTTGGCAGCTGTGCAGGGGCCAACCTGCATCACTCAGCTGCCAGCATTCAGCTTCAGAGAGGAGGGATGTTTCTGCTCTCAGGTTATTCTCATTGTTTTAGGGATGGGAGTTTCTGGTCTCAGCCTTTGTGTACTTGCTCAGAGATGTGAAACGGAGAGAGGAAACCTTGAGAAACTTCTACACAAAGCTGTAGTTGTCCCTGCATTGGACAAAAAGTTTGAGCACCAATCATTCTGCTTCTGTATCAGACAACCTGGTGTAGTGTATAAAAATCAGGGGTAATATTTCCACTCACTTTTTCTAAGAGAACAATATTTTGGAGGTTTCATTTTGTGGAAAGTGTCTGAATTTTTTTTTTCATACTAAACTGTCTAAAACCTGAGTATCTTCAGGGTTTTACAGTCTTCAGTTGTTCTCTGTTTCTTTTTTCCAGAACAAACCAACACTCTCCATTGAGAAGTTGAAGAGAAATTGTTCCTCACTTGTAAATTCTCTTTAGGGAACTGTTCTGACAGTGACAAAACTCCTGCTTTATACCCTCAATAATGCTCTGGTGAGACCCCACCTGGGGTCCTGGGGGTCCCCAGCACAAAAGGACAGAGACCTGTTGGAGCAAATCCAGAGGAGGCCACCAATATGATCAGAGGGATGGAACATCCCTGCTGTGAGGAAAGGCTGAGAGAATTGGGATTGTTCAGCCTGGAAAAGAGAAGGTTTGGGGTGACCTAACTGCACCCTTCAAGGGCCTGAAGGGAGCTGACAGGAAAGATGGAGAGAGACATTTTGCAAGAGCAAGTGATGACAAGACAAGGGGAAATGGCTTCAAACTGAAGAGAGCACATTTACATGGGATATCAGGAAGAAATTCTTCCCTGTGAGGCACAAGTTGCCCAGAGAAGCTGCCCCATCCCTGGAAGTGTCCAAGGCCAGGTTGGACAGGGCTTGAAGCAACCTGGGATACTTGAAGTTGTCTCTGCCCATGGAAGGGGTTGGAACTGAATGGGCTTTAAGGTCCTTTCCAACCCAAACCATCCTGATTCTTTGGTCCTTAGTGCAAACACAGCAGCATTCCCATGGATTTCATGGTACACTGGATGCATATGAAAGGAATTGCAAGCACTCAAGGAATCTTTTGCCTCTAAAGTGAGTAGCTAAGAATTAAACAGTTTTCAATAAAACTTTTGCATTTCTGAGCAAAGAGAAAGATTGGTAATCCACACTGGTAGCTACCAACATGCAGCCGTGTCTTGGAAGGGAGCATGTTTTGTATCTGTCATATATTGGCTTACATAAAGCTTGCTGCAACTCCAGAGAATTTTAGATATTGTAGATAAACTGGATTTAGAAACAGCTGAGACACAGAGGAGTAATTTTAGTGTAATTTTGCTGGGTTTTGTAGCATTCTGTTGCAAAGAATGACAAAGCTGAACTCAGAGTGATTTGGTGAGAATTTAGATCATGTTCAGTATTTCCACTTACAAAAGTCAATTTATCCATGGGTCTCTCTGGGTACCTTTCAGAGAAGAAAAGGAGTTGTTTTCCACGTTTTATAAACAGGTGATGTTTCAAAGCATGCAAATAGGTGAATTCTCCCACATGTACACAGAATGTCATCAGCTTTGTTCCTGACCATGGCACAGGGGTTGTAAAGAGATGTCATCTTTTAGGTCCCTTCCAACCCAAACCTTTATATGACTCAATGAACCAGGGCTGAGGGTAGAAACTTTGGCCTCTTTATCTGTAGAGATTCCAGATAGACAATTGTGTTTACTGTATAAACAGCCAAGACTACTTAGATTTAAAATTATTAACTCTCCTGCTTGCAATTCCTCTACTAACAAAGCTTATACACAGTGTTCAACTGGAAAACTGCAGAGCATGACAGTCAATGTGTTGCTATAATACTTGTTGTTATGAATTAATTAGCTGATTTACATTTATATAGCACACTTCATGCAGAATCAACACATGGCATTATACACTTAAAGTACATTACAATTAAGCAGAAATTCTGCTAGAGAAGTCAAGACAAGGCATCCAAAATAAACCACCCAAAAAGCTCAAAAAAATTAAGTTTCTCATAGCTCTGGTGGTAAGCAGCTTATTTAAAAAAGAAAAAAAAATCAAATCTTTAAGAAAGGGCAAGTACAAGTCTCAATTACAAGGACAGTGACTGATCAGCTGTTCAGGGAGGTAAGAGGAGATGAAAACAAGATGTGAAGAATATAGAAGTACTGTAAAAGTAATTATGCATTTGACAGGATGCCTGTGCAGCATCCTCCACCCCCATGTGATAAGCCAATCTATGCTAGTGGCCATTCTTGGTGCCGGATTTTGTGCAAACCAGGGATTTACACAATGTGTGGTCAAAGAAGGCTGCAAACATAAAGTGGCACTAATCCAACTGTGGAGCTACAAAATGTGAGTCAGGAGCTTTGCATCCCACTGAGACACAAATGTTCTTAACCCACAGAATTCCTGAGATGACTAAAATGAAGTCTGAACATCACAGCTCACTTCAGCTGATTAGGAAATTAAAATTCCACTCTCAGCCAAACTTGAGTGAAGACTCATTGTTGAAAGAGTTATTGGATGTAAACAAAAGAGAGGGGAAAAAAAAAAAGAGAAAAAAAAATTTAATTTTCTCTGACTTAGAGAGTTAGGAAAGAAAAATTTAAAAGATCCAAAGTTTAACCGCTGACAAAAGGCATTAAAAAACAAAAGGTACATCATTAGAGGATAAACTTATTTTTAGCAACTTCACCATTAAAATATTAGGATTCTGTGTTTAACTCTCACTTAACTTTAACTCTCTTAGAAAGACAGAAATCTATGAGACACTTGTTTCTGTCTCTGGAACTGAAGGACTGTTCCAGGCAGGAGTACTCAGATGTTAGCACTGACTGAGCCTTTTCTCCAGAAATGTTCTTCTCTGGGTTCTTCCAATATCCTATATATTCTTAAGAATAATTTTTGACTGATTGAAGTTTCCCTTTTCAACCAAACTCAGTTCCTTCATTTACCATTTACTCTTACTGTTTCATTAAGTTCTTTTTCCAGTGAGTGCTAATTTTACACACTAGAAATAAAAGGTATTAAAGGATATGATCCTAAAAAGTGTTACTTTTTCAAAGTACAAAGTGAACTTCTAATTAAGCATATTTGAAATGAAAACCGAGAACATGTTTTTCAGAAAAGAAGTGTTCCTCAAGAGTTCTTTTCAACTAAGCACATCTAGATTTACAAAATATTGTGAAAATGTACAAAAAAAAAAAAAATAAAAGCAAACCAAACCAAGCAGAGTTCTGAAAAAAATAATTAAGCAGCCAACTTGATTAGAAATATGTCAGGTTTTTGGTAGCCTGGTATTGGAAACTACATCCCACAAGAGATCCTATTTTCTGGATTTTTTTTTTTTTTTATCTTTTCATAATAAAACCTCTGTCATCATTGGGCAAGAGAGTGCAAGCCAAAGCTTGGCCTCAGGAGCTGAAGATAATTCCTGGTGCTGCAGTCGAATATTAAATGAAGTTTTCCACTTGGATCTCGTGGATCACATGCACTCCATACATCACATCAGATGCCTCATGTCCTTCAGATTGCACGAGTTGCCTGTGGGGTTTTGCAAATGCGGCTTTCATCCTCTGGCATTATAAATGTTGGGGTTGTCATTACCTGAGACACCTCCTGTTTCCTTAGTTCAGATTCAGCCGTGATCTGAGAGAGAGGAAAGGATAACGGGTCATTCCCAGTGTGTCCAAACACATCCTGCATCTCTGTGCCACAATCCAGGAAAGCTGCACAAATGCTGCAGTGGGGATTTCTTTCCTGGGGCATTGGCATGAGAAATACACTGGGGGAACGTAGGAGAGCTTAAGGTATTTGACCAAAATGAAATTATAGTTGTATCAGTGGTCAGCAATAAATTTAAGCAGCCTAGTATAAATGTTGACAGCTATAAATTACACATGAATGCATAAGTCATACCAGGGGATTAGATGAAATAAAAATTGAAATAAATAAATACATCAGACAGAAAAAGGAAAAAAAGAAAGAAAAAAAGGGTGGGGGGAATAAAGAGAAAGTAACAATCTACACACCCAAGAAAAACATGTCAGTGTTCCTCTAGCCACACTGGCAGTTTAGGCATGGAAAAATTACTGAAGGCAGATCATCATTATCAGAGCAAGAAAAAGATATCTCTAATAACTGTGTTATCTGCCATCAAATCTCCAGAGACAAAAATAGACTCATTTGCTCTGAGGTTTCAAGGGTTACAGAGTGAGGCAGGAACCACAGAAAAAGAGATTGATACCAGGGATTAAAGATCACAGCTGTACAGAGAGGAGGTGGAAACAAATTGGCAGTGTTTCTAAAGCCCTGATGAAAGAAAATGGTGCCTTGCGAGGGAAGGTGACAACTGAAAGATAAAAGCAGGAAGGAAACGTTTTAATATTGGAGCTGAGCAAAATGTTGGTAATGAAACAGAGCTGCAGTTTTGCTTAGTTTTGCACTCCCTCACAAAGCGAGAGCTTGGATCGCTTTCTCAAGGTGAGCAATCCCAAGCCAATTTATTATATCTTCTGGTGGAAAGGATACAGAGGAAATTGTGATTGCCCTCGCTGAGATACAAACCCGGCCATATGGTTATCCAGCCTGGTGCACCAGAGTGTTTCACTCCGTTATTGAGTTACCTCAGGCCTGACCAGGCAGAGCTTGGTTCTCTCCCGGGCAGGGATGGAGCTGCCAAGCTGTGCAAAGCTCGGCCTGAGCCACGAGGTAACCAAGCAAAGAGCTGCTGTAATGGCCATCAAATCCCGCCGCAGAGCAGGTATTAAATTACAAGGCATTAAGGATTAGCTCAGGAGCCGCCGCAGGAAGGGCTAAAGACAGAGATTTCCGCAGGCTCCTTTCTCTCCTGGGCAGGACAGGAGAGATGCACCCAAAGTACATGATTATGTGCATTAAGCTTGCTCACAACATGGAAACCTTCTTGTCTTAGCACTTGACCCTGAGGATTGCTAAACAGGCAACTCCCCCTCAGACTGGTGGGAGCTGAGAACAGAGGGAAAAAAAAATAAAACTGGGATCTTCCTTAAATCTATCTGCTTAGCTTAGATTTTTAATATAGAAACCTAATTTTAGCTTCTCGCCTTCCATATTACCAATAGGGATGGACAAAACCTGAAAGAAACATTTTGGAAGGTTTGTCCTATTTGTTTTCTTAAATTTTATTCCCAAAATGTCAAAATTTCCTGGAGTATTAGCCACTTCTGACTTTTACTGCCTACTGATAATGATGCAGTGATGTGGATTTGTTAAAACAAATAGAAAATTTTTTTAAAAGTGTATAAAAAATCAAATTTCCATTAGATGAACATAGTGTTGACATCTTGATACTCAATCTTTGTCTCTGACAAACTGTTTTTGTTTTTTGAGCCCCACCATGGCTGTCCATGTGGCAGGGATGGGTTGCTGTTCTGGAGTGGAATTTGGAAGAATTTAACATATTTCTGGGTACATCATCCTGAAAAGACATCCTTCTGTAAGCACCCAAGCAGCTTCAGTGAACTCATTTTTTATATGTATGGATAAAGACTTCATGTGTATGGATATATAGCCTGTAGTAAAGAAGAAGTGTCCATGGAGTAATTTTGAATTAAAATCATGGCCTTACAGTACATTAGCTGTGACATTTTCTTCAGTGAATAATAATGACAGGATTGGTAGTGGATTAGGCCAAAGAAACAAAAGAAATGTCCCCAGGTTGTAAGGAGCAATTTGTCCCTATATTGGGCTGGGCAATCCCAGAGCAGAAGAGGACAATTTGTTATTTTAAGTGAGGTGCTGAAAAGCTTTGGAGCAGAGAAGCGTCTTCTGTCTGCTGCCAATAAAAGTTAAAATGGCTAAAAATTCTTATGAACTCTTATGAAAGTCCTTATGATCTTTAGTTCTTTTCAAGATTCTGAAAAACATTTAGAACAGATCTTTTATGGTGATTAATTAGCACCCATTGCACTACATAGAAATTGCTTATAAATCAGAGTTTGTCACTCTTTACAACCAGACACTATTGGCTTAAATAGATTAACTGAGGACAAAAATATTGCTGCTCACTACTTCTCTAGATCAATGTAAAATTAAAAAAAAAAAAAAGATATAAACTTTAAAAAAAAAATATTCTGTTTTGACTGTTTGGCCTTCTGCTGCCACTTTCTTGTCCTACTCCCTGCAAACCCAGAAGATGCAAATATTGCCCTCCCAACCATAAGAAATGCAAGACAACTAGAAGGGAATTTGAAACTCATATTTTATCATTTATTTCTAGCTGATGGGCTGGAAAAAGTTTAGTTGAGCCAAGCGATGTTTCAGCAACTTTTGCTGTAAAAATGAGGAGGAGCAGCTCTCATTTCCAGTGCTGTTTTATCTGCCTTCTCTGCCTGCAGAAACACAAACTCTGATTAAAACACTTCAAGTGCCTTTCCCTTAAAGCTTTCTCCTGCAAAAATGAGCTGGTGATGGATTTCTGCTGAATAGGTTTGAAACATTCTGCACCTGATTTCCCAGCATCCAGGATCACCCAGACTCACAACTTCAGCCTAAGTTATTCTATGAATAATTTTAAATGACGAGTGTCACTCATAGATCATTAGTTCACAAGAAGCTGGATCTTGTGTGAATATTTTCAGGAAAAACACTGTTAAAAGAAGAGTTTTGAATAATTATATACTTTATATAGCTTCCTAGAGATTACTCACCATTAGGCAGATTTAGGTCTTGTTAACCACAGGGAAGGAATTGCTGAAATTCTTTACGTGTACATAGGGACGCACTTGGTCCTTGTAAAGTGCCCCATGTGTTTGTTAGTACTACTTTCAGCATACAGTAATTAAGATTTATACTGCTTGAGGATATTTGATGTTAACACTGGAAATTACATTTTTCTGTAATCAGAATGTAAATGGAGGGAGGGAAAAAAGTTACACTTGAGACTCCTTGTATTCATGAGTGTGGAACTGTCATTTATATTTAGTTTAGCACAGCAGTTGAAAGGTGTTGATCCAAGAGCAGCCAGGGCCATATCCAAATGCTGGATCCAGAAAGATTTAGGGAGTTCTGTATTTTCAAATAAGATTTATTAATAAGAGAAACATCTCTGTTATCCAGAGTTGATATAATCCTTGTTTCTACATCCTAGGACTTAATGTGTAATAACAAGGTCTCTATGGGGGGAATACATAGGCTGCTAAAAAAGTTTAAAATATTTTAGGAAAATTCTTCTTTGTCAATATTTTTTCCGTGGCATTATTGTTTTGGAGTAGCAGTGTCTGCCATGAAAAATTTGCCGTAATCGTAGGGAAAAAAATCAGAAAAAATAACAAAATCAGCTCCCTATTTTTCTGAGGCACTAAAGTTGTGAACCCCAAGGAAAGACAGAGAGAGAGAAGGGAGATCGAAATATATTTTGATTGACATGGTCAAGATGCATCCTGCATCATCTTTTTCATTCCAGACATCCAAGTCAGAGGAGCAAGAGCCTATGCATTACTAATGATTGTAACACAGCAATAACAGACTTTTTTCCTGGTAAATAAATATCCTTTACCTTAGCAATGTGAGAAAATATTTTACTATTAAATTGCAGAATAATACAGAACTGAAAAACAGAGAACAGAAATCAGATGTGACTTGAGAGATTTATGACTCAGGGAACAGCCTGGAGTGACACAGTTCTGCTAAATTCACATTGGAAAGGGGAAAATGGAATTCTTTCAGAAGAGAAGTGCATTTACAATGATGTAGAATTGCTTCCCAATTCAAGACAAATGCAATATTCATTTAGTTGCCAGAATTTGAGTTGTGTTTAATTTGAAAGATAGTTATGGACAGATATATTGATATAGCTTGTTTTTTTTTTTTTCCCCTGTCTTTTTACTTTTTCATTCTTTTCTAAGTTTTTAACAGAAGAACTGAAAACTGAACATCAATACAAGGAAGCACATAGTGGTGGTGTATGGTTTTTTGTTCACTATATCAAGACAGTGTCCTTTCATACCTGTCATTTCAAACTAGCTAGAATGGAAGTTGAGTTTAATAAAGTTTTTTTGAGTGTTCAAGTGGTATTAATGTTTCGAAGATTATAGACAAATACACACCTGACATCCTGGCATTTATTTTTTAAATGTAGATTAGCTTGGAAGTGGTTTAGTTGAAATAATTTCCCTTTATTGACTACTTTCCAATGCAAGAATAAACAATTCAATTGAATTTATCCAGCTGTTAGGTTGCCTCACCCCAACAAGCTTCAAGCACACTGGTTGCTTTCAACCAAAATTTGACAGGGACACTGTTGTTTAAAAGAGAATTAAATTTTTGTGAATCTCAGCAATCAAGTAGGTCCAAATTAGTAAGGAAAAAGCAGAAGGGGCTCAGTTGGTAAATATTCTGCTTGGCCAGAGCGATGAGCACATGAAGAGCTCCCAACCAGCTTCAGCTTTCCTCTCACGTTGACTTTGGCCTGCTGCTCATGGAGATATCCAAGGGATACAGGGCAGAGCTGGAGATGTTGGTGTTGGAGTCAAAGAAGGAATAAAGAAAAAGGTACAGGGAAGCTCATCATAAAAAAGGTTCCATCAGCTCCACTGCCCAGAGAGCTCATTGGTTCTGATAGCACGAACCAATTTCCTGCACTTCAGAGTGTCACTTGGCTGGAGCTGTAAATCTGTGCAGCTTATGGGAATACCAAGGTGTGCTAATTATATCATCCCTGATCCTCTCTGGCATTAAAATCCCTCCTAGGAAGAATTCACCCTGTGAGGAGATCCTTTGATTTAGACCCTGGGAAGTAATAATAACCATAATGTAACAATACAACTTGAAAAGTAGTATAAGGTACTATTTACTAGTAAGCAATTTTTTTTTTTTTAAAAAAAAGACAATAATGCAAGAACTCCTGAAGTATAAGCCAAAAGGTAGGAGATAAACAAGACTTATCTAAAACCATAATAATTCTCTCTAATTATGAATTCTGGAACAACACAAAACATGCACGAAATAACTGTGGTTCTTGTCATCTTGAAATTTTTAATGCATTACTCAGTATTTCGGATGGAAAGCAAAAGAGCCATTCCTTGTAAAATCACAAGAAAAGGGATAAGAAAATGCCATAAACTACAAAGAGAAGACCTTTCACTTCCTTCCATTAGGATTGCTGAACAGTGAATTAGTGAACGAGCATCATCTGGAATTCAGATGTGCCGTGGCTCGAGTATGTCATGTTCTGGGCTGTTCTAATCATTAAGTTGCTTAGCACAAACAGGTTTTTGCTTTACCAGCATCTTCTCCACAAAGTTTTATGAATCCAACTTTTCATTTCCCATTTCTTTTGTCTGTTCTTCAAAACCAAAAATGTTTCACCTGAAGCTGAATAGAAAGTTTCATATGCCACTGACTTTCCTTTTAACAATTCACTTAGGAAAAACAACAAAACAAATTTCAGTCTCTATAAACCCTTTTTTTTTATTATTTTTTCTCCCCTGGTTTGACTAAGTGAGGAATAATCTATTATTTATATTCCTATCCACTACACACAGAGCTCTCTCTGGGGAGAAGATGAGATAAAGAGCAAACCACCTGCGACAGATGTTGCTCATATTCTCTCATGCACTATGGGAAGGTGCTCAGATTCTGCCATGGTGAAAGTGGCATGTGGAAAACAGAGAGAAGGGAAACTATAATGGTGTTCTGAGGAGGGGAAATAGTTTATGTAAAACATTCTGCCTCTAACAAATCATCCCATAAGCTGTTGCATTAAGGTAGGCAAACCACTGGGACACAACTTCTCATTTTACACCTTCATTCTTGACTGTGTCTCCTGCACAAAACCAGCTACAGGACCCTGCTGCTCCCAACACCATGTCTGAATTCAAATCACAGGGAGGAGAAAAAGTGAGAGCCTTAAACCAAGGAATTACTGGAAAACAGTAGGGAAAAATGTATTTTCCTTAATGCAGAACACAATGCAACTGATTAAAGAGAAGGAAATGCAGTAAGGTAAATTACTATGACAGTACCTGGTACATACATGCATGTCCAAATTGTTTTTGAAGGACTGTGATTTCTAGTTGGGAAATGTACAGGTAACCAAGATGATTCTGTTCTTTCTTCTAAATTGAATGTCTGTTCTTCCTTCAGGACACACTTTCTGCATATTTTCTTTTAGAATTTTGAGCAGGACCCTTAAAAGTATTTAGAAATCTGCTAGACAACTGGAACGCTGATGTCTGAGGGAGCCTGGTTCTGAAATATGGAGGATTTGAATATTAGAACCCTTTTGATCAACTGAGTTCTTGATGGTATTGTCATAAATAATGTTCAGTAAACCAAGATTCTCTGTTATGGTGGTCTAAATGGGAAAATTGGCTGTAGTCCTGGCCTGACAGGACCAGCTCAACAAATGCACATCAAATGTTTCAGAAGTGTGAGAGAAGATAAAGCTCTAGGAATGGTTTGCAGGCAGGAAATGAAAACCCCTTCTGAGTGGTTTTTTTTTTTTTTTTTTTTGTCAGTTCTAGGATGAAAATACATATTACAGAAATTTGGGATTCAAACATATCTCACTAACCATGTCAGCATCAGAAGCTGCCTCCTGCTTAATTCCTCCCCCAGACAGAGATTTGATTACCCATCTATACTCATTTGTCCTCTCAAAAACGTGCAGGAGAAATGGAAACCATGTTCTTGGAATCCCTGGAAAGGCCTTGCTTATAAAACTTGAGCTATTTATACTTTTACATAGAATACATAAGATATTTAGGGTTTAAGTTTTATGTTTATGTGAACACCTGTATCTCAGTTGCTGCACTGCCATTCTCCTCCCTTCCTCTAGCTTCTGAAATATAAGCAGATAAAAATGTTTCCTAGTTATGCAATGCAGGTTTTTTCTAGAAGCTCTTCTTTTCTCTGTGTGTGCCCAGTCTTCAACGGAGCCAATATCCAGAGGAGATTATATGTGTTACTGTGAAACAAATAATATACTAATAAAAAAATTGTTTGCTAGTCAAAATTTGAGAAAATGCCCTTATGCATCTTGCAGTGCTTCAGTCTGGATAATTTTTTAAATCTAGGAGAAAAATACAATATTCCCTGAATGCAAGAGAATTTTTCTATGCTGGAAAATCAAGCTTTCCCTACTTATTAAAAAAAAAAAAAAAAAAAAAAAAAAAAAAAAAAAAAAAGAAAAATAACATTTTGGATTGGTGAAGAACTTCCTACTTTTCCATAATTGCCTGCCTCTTATTTTTATGAACTACAAAGTGAGAGGCACAGCAAGTAGTACAAAGAATTCAGCTGGTCAGAATCTTCACTTTTATGCTAAAATCCATTTATTCTTGGGCAAAATGTAAGGAAAAAGAAAGTGTGTATGCAGAACCCTAGTAATTTAGTTTTCAGTAGGTCATGTTGCTGCACAGGCTTAAGAGCTAGTTCACACTGTTATTGAATAAAAGCAAAAAGTATAGTTACCATAGCAATGGCCACAACACATGATGCTGATTTTTCCCTCTGAGATTTAAAAGTCTCTCACATTTTTAAGGAAATATGCGTCAAAACATCTCATCTGCACTTGAAGGCCTTGGTGTTTTTTATTGAAGTGCACCAGATTTGATGTGTTCAGCAGCAGCTCTTTCCCGGAGCGATTTTGAAGAAGGCCAAGTTGCAAGAGCACTAATAGTTTGAACATAGGCCCTAAACAGGTTGTTTGTCACTTGCTGCTGGAAAGACTTACTTTCATGTCTTCCTAGGTTTGCAAACAGAAGGGAAATGAGAAGCTGTATAAAGGATCTTATATTTCCAAAATCAAGTAAACATTGTGTTGCGATCCTTCCCTCTGGAATGACGAGTCTAAAATAAGTATCACAAGTTCTGTGTCCTGGAGTATCTTGGATGAAGAATCTGTGTCTATCCTATCACCTTCCTACTTTCCTATTAACCATCTCAGAGTGGAAGAGTGGAGATATGTGATATGGGTTAACATCTTAGTTTAGAAGGAGGTAGGACTTTGCAGCATTAAACCTGCAGCAGTTAATGATTTACACGTTTCAAGGGTTTATCTGGCACAAACTTTAATTATAAACCAGCTACTACAAAGGACAGGAGTGTAAAAAAACTTCTGTCTGTTGTCTTTTAAAAAACCTTTCATCTAATCCTTACTTTTGGAAGAAATTTTAGGGAGATAATACAAAATTACTTTGTCTTGGCACACAGGAATTCCTGCTGGCAAAGGGTATTATGAGGCATATTTCTACTGGTGGCACAGGCTTTGGGAAGAAATTTAAATGGAATTTTTAGAACAGTTTAGCCTTCAGAGATCTTTTATGGCTTCCTCACAGAGCAGGTTTAGTATTCACTGAAATTTTATTTAATTTTCATTGGCTACGTAAGCACTTTCCTTCAGTTACTGCTTGATGAGTCTTTTCCTTTTCACTTTTCATGTTAAACCAATGGTGCTGGATCCTTTTATAGACTGCTGAGAAAATATCACTGTTGATATACAGATATCTGTGTAGTGAATGTCAGCCTAGAAAATGTGCTAGTTTTTCTCAGTTAACTTTTCTGAGGGTCTCAAAAACATCACAGAGTCTGCAGGTTGAAAACGGATGCCCTGAACTATTAAAAAGCATTGCTATAGTCTGTGAAATAACTATTACATATTACCTCTGCAGCTGATACAGATGAAGTCATGTGTAGGCATCCTATAGTTGATACATCAATGGAAAATACTATTATTTAATTTTAATAATAATCCAGTGTAGAAGACAGTCATATAGAGACAGAGCAGTAAATGTCTAACAAAGCAGTTGAGTCAGGTAAAGATCATTGACAGTGAGTAATGGTTTCATATAACACAAAATGTCAAAAGAATAATTTACAGATAATATTAGGAAGGGTAAATGAGGAGACAATGGTTCAAAGTGAAAATAAGCTCAGGGTGCAGTGATCCAAAAATTGTATTTGAAGGCGATGTAATGCAAATACAAAGCTGGCAGTGCTGCATCCCTTTGAAACAGAGGGAAGTCTGCAGTCTAATTGTAAAATATGGCTCCATTTACTGAACAAAGAACGTTATCAGCAGGACAAGAGGAAAGCTGAGAGGAAAGCACAGGTTTGTACTGTGGGTAGTCACCTGTCTACAAACGGGCAAAACAAAGAGTATGGATTTGTACATTCCCATTTAAATACTTTGGGATTATTTTGTATGAGGGCCATATCATTTTTCATATCTGTGCATACAATGCTGAAAATAATGATTTGGTTGTTCAGCCTATAATGCCAATGCATAAATTTCCTTCTGAATGGAGGTTCCTTCTTAATTACATTCATCTGTACATCTCTGGTCTGTGTAACAGGTTTATTTTTGAGTCGCTCATTTAACAGGTGCTTGAAAGCAATACAAAGATAATGTGAAAATGGTGAAGGGATTTAGTACCAAAAACATTCATCAGACCCAATCGGGGTACAACAGGCTGAGGGAGATAAATTTTGAATCAAAGGACTGTTGGTAGAAAAGAGAAGCTTTTTTTTTTTCTCATCAGTATATAGGACTGGATCACTGGGGTCATTTACCTGCCACTTCTGGCAGCATGTAATCTCATCTGTAAATGCAATAACCTCAGTTTTGAAAGAAATTAAAGTGCTGTCCTCCCCTTTTCATACTGGACAAATGCCACAGAACTAAATGATTCTGATGTTTAGAATTTTACTTTCAGCTTCTAATCTCTATTCCCGACCAACAGTGGAATGTGCCACTATTATTCTGTACCCTTTCTCCTCTGTAGTGTTTTGAAGAGTGAAATTTGGTTCAGTCTTTAATTTTCCTCATTATGCTTGAGACTTTTAGTCTGTGTTAAGAGTACAGATATTTTTCTTCATCAGTCTACTTTCCTTGTCATGTGAGCACTAAAGCCTGGTTTCAACATTTTAGCACATATTTATTTTTTAATTAAAAAAAAAAGAAAACCCAAACCCTTCAGGAAGTGATAAAATTTGTCTTCTCTAGCATGAGCATGGTCTGTTATGATCAGCTCAGGACTTGCAGTTGTTTACAAGGTGAGATCAACACAAACCCTCACATTTTGGAGTAGACTGAGAGAGCTTTCTTTTAAGCTGCCATACAGAGCACACCTGTTAACCAAAATCTCACCATTTACTGTTCTTTCATGGCCCATTCACAATAAAATGTTAGGTCCTACTTTTTCTGGTTTCCTTGATTTTGAAGCCACTAAACCAGCCAGCACAGTTGCCATCCCTTTAACACACTGCTTCTGTCCCAGTATACGTACTATGTTTTTATTAAATCCATAATTCATATTTCCAAGTTTCTTTTCTCACATCAGGAGTTGTAAGCAAGAATAGTAATGACACACATCAGGAGTTATAAGCAAGGATGGTAATGATATAAGGATGTTGCAACAAACAAAATGTCGTGCAGGCGCAATGCTGCTCCCCATGAGCCTCCATATAACTCCCCTGCCTGTGTGCTGAAGAATCACAGACTGAAAATGCTTCCAGCTAGACAAATGTTTTGGGGATTTGGATCTTTAGAATGAAAGGATCAGTCTGTGTGTTTTCAAGTTCTCACTGGCCATTGTAGACTGCACAAAGACACTGTTAGGTAGGGAAAGATTTGTTGCAGCCTATTTTCTTCAGCTACTGTTGTAGCAGGTTAAAAAGATAAAATGTGCTTAATTTTATAGAAATGGTGCAAAAAATGTTTGAATATTTAACCTCAAAATCTTTGTTGTAGAAGTGGATGATCACACATACTTATTTACTCTTTTTCTGCTACTGAAAAATGACTTCCACTAAAAAAAAGAGAGAAAACACGGAGATATGTGCATTACTATGTAGGTCAACTATTAATTGGTTTCAAAGGGCTTTATTCTTTAAAAGAAATGATCCTTTTATACTTACAGAAGACATTCATTCCATTTGCAGTATAAATTGGGACACATGCAGTTTCCTTTGTTGTTCTCCAAACCAAGATGATTAAGCAAGCTCATTAACTCAATGAGCAATACAGTAAGACCTTTTGCAAACTACTTCAGAAGAAAAGCAGAAAAATCTCTATAAACACAGGTGAGCAATAAAATACCAATAAGGCAAAAGTATTGTTTGCAGTATACCCTTAATCAGTGGCTATTCTTTTTATGTCTCAGCATGAAATCTCCACTGAAGAAATCTCTCTGAAGTTTGTTTCATAAGAAATAATCAGGAGAACTCTATAAAACCTAAAGGCCCCTAAGAATTAGATTTTGCCTACACAAAATATCTATTAGATGTTCAAAAATGAACCACTTGCCTTTTAAAATACTTTGGCTTTTTGTCAAAACTCAAAATTGTCTGTTTCCCTGGGCCATGGAGAAAGTTGAGGTACTCACTATCTGCTGGCCTTATTTTCTGGTGGCTACCTGACTAGTAGCAAAACCTCTTAAACATGAAGGAAATCCATGAAGAGTCAAGAAGATATTAGGCTGCACAAGCTTTTTCTATCTAATTCATAAGAAAAGTCACAAATGACATTATTTTACTGCTCTCACCACCTCTGTTTTTCTCCACCAGTGTCCAATATTGCCTGCTAGTTCTTTCAGGAGAAATCTGGAAATGGTTGAGAACTGACCTCCAAGTTAATAAATTAACATCTCTAGTCCTGTAACCAGAAAATAAAACCAGACAGGCTCTGCTCAGGTTGGTTTTTTGCAACTCCAACACAACAGGCATCAATGTTACAGTATTACAACAGCACTATAGTTGAGATTAAGCTGAATCTGGTTATATATATTCTCTCTTCAAGTTGAAGAAATATCTGCCCATGTTGTTAGAAGCAATCATATATGTCAAAGCCACTTGGAAATGATAGTTATAAAGAAAAGATAAACCAAGTCTTGACCAGTGCAACATATCAGAGAGTAAAGTGTAATTTGGTCTTGTGGAACATCATGGAAACTCAGCCTCATGGAAAAATCCTTTCCAGATTGAAATAATCAAAATTATTCAAATTGAAATTATTCAAATTTATTGAAATTCTGAAAACAGAATGATCTGGCCACAAAGTATTTACAAAGTGGGGAAATAACTCAGACATTTATGAACATTTTTGTTCCCTTTCTCTCACAAGCTTCACTTAACCTAGACAGGCAGTCCATAGGAGCTAACTGAGCTAAATACAACAGTGACCAAGCTGACTCAGAAATACACAAAGTTCCTCAGTTACTATTCAAGCATTACTCTGTTTATATATATAGATTGTAAATGTTTTGGGAAAAAAAATATTAGCACCACTGTGTTTTACACAATTAAATCATCAGTATAGTCAAAGGTACCTAACTTAGGTAATAATTTAGGGATAATTTCTAGTTATTGATTCTACTAGAATATTTTCTACTCTCTCTGTAACTTTGTACTTACCTCCCCTGATAACTAGGTTCTGATGAGGTATTCTTAAAGTAAGCGCTTATTTTCGACACCAAGAATTTTTACCAGAGTGATTTAAAACATTTTAGTTGTCTCATTTTCCAGCATCACTCAAAAAACTTACCTTCATTTGCAAACATTACTGTGTGAAATATTATTACAGTGAAGTCAGCAAAATGACTCTGGACTGCAGGGTGCTGAAATTCCCACATCCTCCTCCCTCCACAACAGGATTTCTCCCCTGTTGTGTATGCTGAATGAAGGGGATTTAGACCCTATAAATGATTTGCCACTGTGTAAAGTTTTCAGCAACAAAACTCCAAGAATTTCCTGTAACAGAGGGAGTAACTAAGGTTTAAGAGAGGAGTGGTAGGTTATTTGTAAATACAGTAAGTGAATCTTATTCTAATGTAGACGCACTATTTCCTTTTATGTGGTTGTTGCTGTTTAATTTATGGTGGATTATTATTATGATGTTGTATCAATTCATCCAATTTACACTTATCTAGGTGTGTCTTTGTAGTGACACAAAGTTCTAAAGGAGCACTACATGTACAGGCTAGATAGATGCCCAGAGAAAACTACGCTAACAAACCTAAATGAAAAATTTAAGAATATGATTTGGTGATGCAGGCATCATTTCCTTGAGAAGGAGTTCTTCAGACCAGAACACTGACAATTTTTCTTCAAACATTTTTCCAAATTTAAGTAATAGAAAGAACAAACTCTATCTCTCATTATGGTATCACCCAAATTTAGGACCAAAACGGGCTGGAAAAGTATAATCCTTCAACTAATTATCATCATTTTAATAATTGCCTGCAATCAAGTACATAAAATTCAAGAAAAAAATATAATTCAGGTAGTACACTTGTGGTAGGTAGCTTGCAGGATTCACTGTCACAGAATCACTGAATGGATTAAGGTGAAAAGGACCACAGTGGCTCATCTGGCCCAACTTCCTTGCTCATGTAGGGTTCTCCTAAAGCACATGGCACAGGATTGTGTCCAGACAGTCTGGAATATATCCAGAGAGGGAAACCCCACACTCTGGACAATCTCTTCCAGTACTCAGTCGGACACAGAGTAAGATTTTTCCTTGTATTCAAGTGGAGCTTCCTGGGCATCAGTTTCTGCCCATTGCTTACTGTCCTAACCCTTGGCACCACTGAGCAGAGCCTGGTCCATCCCCTGACACCTTGCAGACACTGATGGACACTGATGAGACTCCCTCCCAGTCCTCTCTTGCTCAGCAGGATCAGCTCCCTCAGACTTTCCTCCCTTCATCATCTTTGCTGCCTTACACTGAACCCTCTCCAAGAGCTCCTTTTCTCTCTCATCCTGAGGTGCCCAGGACTGCATACAGCACTCCAGGTGTGGAGGGGCAAGATCACCTCCCTGGACCTGCTGGCAACACTTTTTCCAATGCACCTCAGCATCCCCTTGGCCTTCTTGGCCACAAGGACACACTGGTCACTGGTCACGTGTATTTAAACTGAAATTTCTGCAGGAAAGGCAGGTCAGGGGCTGTCTCAGACCACAAATGTGAATGCACTGCAAATTTGAACATCCTGCTCAAATTTGAACATCCACAAGCTGAGCCACAAAGAACTACAATTATGCAGTCAGCAAAAATAATACCTTTCTAGGAAATGCTTAGCCATGTCACCTTAATACATTTTTTAGCAACAATCTCTCCCTGGAGAAAGGTCTCACTTTAGCACTAGTGTTCCCTATATTTAGTGCTGGGTACTGAAGTGAAGGTACTTGCTAAGTAACATCCTACTGCAAACCTTTGTAATTCTGAAGCTTTTATACCCAAAAGGCAGAAATGCTACAAATGACAAGTCAGAGAAGCTCAAATGGCTCTTTCACTAGGTGCATAGTGTACATACATATGCAAGAATGAGCCACCATCCAAAAGCCTTTCAGACATAAAATTCTGCAGTGTGGTTTCTAGAATATAACTGCAGGCAGTATGGAAATTGTACCATGAGAATATTGAGGGGAGTATATGTAAAATAAAGAGTGATTGCTGTGTTAGAAGCCCTCAGGTTGGAATTCAGCACAAGAGCTCTATAGGTTTCAGAAAGAAAATACCTTAAATGGTGCTAAAAGATATTAACTAAATGTTGCTTTTGCATAGGAAAGAGACATTATTTGTCAAATATTATGTTTTAATTTAAGTGATGATCAAAGGTCTGTTATTGCTTTATGCCCCAGATAGGTTAGTTTTTCTCAACCTAGTCTGGTTTATGAAGAAAAGAGAAAAAGTGTTCAAATCAAGTGTTTGCTTTCAGAGAAAACACGTCTGCAGTGAAAGATTCTTTGCTTCTTTTCACTTTTTACAGTGAGAATTTTGTTCTGTATTTTGATTCAAAGCAAAGGTAGTTCTAGAGGAATAATACTGATCGAGGTCTTGGACAGGATGTGAAGAGGGATTGCTTCTGGCAGCTACCTCCTTTGTAACCACCTTCCTGTGCCTCTCTCCTTCACACTTTGCCTACATGGTCTGCTTGAAAATGAAGCTTTGAGAACATGGTGGCTTCCCTATGAAAGCTATAATTTATCTAACATAATTGGAACCTTTAAATCCTTTTGCTGGTTTTGTAACACTGATTAGAAAGACATTTTTACGTATCTGTACTCTGGTTCATCTACAGTGATTTTTATGGCACTCCACAAAAATGACAACATTAACATCCTTGTAGAAATGATAAAGCCAAAAAGCTAATGCTGTTTAAGCATCCCAACACCTTCAAAACACTACCAAAAGAATATCCCTTGTAGCAAGCAAGTTGTCAGAAAAACACTGGGAAATTGCTCACTTGTATGGTATTTTAAAGTAATATTTTTTAAGCTAAGCTAGAGGACAACAACATCTTGAAATAATCAATTTCTGTAAACTCTTTTCTCTTTTGTCCTGATCATATGAGTTTTAAATTTATATATTGTTTTTTAGACTCACAGAATCACAGAATTACTAGGTTGGAAGAGACCTTCAAGATCACCGAGTCCAACCCAGCCTTAACACCTCAAATAAACCATGATACCAAGTGCCACATCCAGTCTTCCTTTAAACACATCCAGGGATAGTGACTCCACCATCTCCCCGGGCAAACCATTCCAATACTTTATCACTTTTTCTGTAAAAAACTTTCTTCCTAATATCCAACCTATATTTCCCTTGGCACAGCTTAAGACTGTGTCCTCTCATTCTGTTAGTTGCTGCCTGGAGAAAGACACCACCACCCACTCTTGTAGATCCTAAGAGAGATGCCCATCACCTGTGGTATTTCTGACTTCAGGAAGAAGAGTAATGTGGGTTTAGTGTGGCTAATACCTTGTATTAGATAGATCATAAATTATTAGCACCTAAATTACCTCTAAGTACAATCATTTAGTTTTACTAGAAAAACTTAAATGCAACATATAATTTGTGTGTTTTAAACATGATGCTGAAAGTGAGGTGAAACCCTCAGATGTTTACCTCAGGGTCAGTTCAGAGTCTCTCTTGCTTTGTAGTTCTCAATGATCTGCTCAGTAAGATGATGTTATGCAGCCCAGAGTTGTAACTAAATCTGTTTATACGTGTCCTACAGCTCCTACAGGGAAAACTCCCAGAACATGATCAATCTATTCAGGGATTTTAAGTGTGATTTATATAATTTACAAGCTGTGTTTAATACCAACTATCATGGCACTTATCCTTTTTTTTTTTTTTTTTCAGACATCTTGAAGGTTCAAAGAGTTTTACAAGCACTGATAATTAACTCTCGGATTTTCAAAGAGGTTTGAAAGTGAGCCCCTTATCCACAGCTGAATTGGCTGGGTAACTCCTGAAGACTGCTTTTAAAGATCCTATCCTTGACTATTTTAAGCACAGCTCTGTTCCTCAGAATAGAAAATACTTCCTTACCCCATCCAATTTTCTTTGCAAGTCTTACTATGAAAGATCCCAGCTGATCACTGTCTTTCTGTTATAAATAAGGTTTTCAAATGATGAATTTGATCCCCATCTTTAAGGACAAGTAAGCACAAGTAATGCTTTGTTTAGAGATTCTTCTTAAAATTAGGTACTACAGGTCCACTGATACATGTTGAAGAGTTAAGATGAAAATGGGAAATTTTTTTTAGCAGTGAAGATGATTAACACAATTTAATATCAGTTGATAGAGATTCTCTATAGTTAGCAATAATAGACATATTCTTCCACAAGTTATGCTACATTTCAATAAAGAACAGATTTTTAAAACTGCATGTATCTGTGCTATAAGCAGTCAGAATTGAACACATCAGTCCTTTTTAATTATTTTACTGCTGAATTCCTTTGTTTGTGTTGAACATCATTTCTTTATATTTTTATTGCCTCTATATCTTTAATTTTGTCTTTTTTTTTTTTTCTCCTCTGGCAAATATAAAGTCAGCAATATCTTTGAAGAAGTTTTAGGTGATGTATCCTATTTTTGTAACTGTCTGATTTTGGGCCCAGAGGAAAGAAATAAATCAAAATTGTATTTGGGTGCTATGAAGGAATGGAAAATTTGTTGGGGAAGAAAAACAAAGAAACATTGTGCGAGTTTTCAATTTTTGTCTTCTTGGTTGTCACAAGAACCATGAGGTTGCTGTAGGTTTTAGGAGCAGAAGTACCCAATGCATTTAACTTATCTTTAATTGAAAAATATCACTTATAATCTTGAGAACTGTAAAGTGATACTTTAAACAAAAACTTTAAGCAAGAAGTGTTGAGTACAATGGAATGCTGTATGCCTAAAGAATAACTCTTTTTTTGAGAAGTTCCTACATCGCATATTCTGCTACAAATTACACCCATGACTGAGCATTTCATGGTGAGCCGTAGAAACAAATAATTGTGTGTAGACAGTAAGTAGAAACACTGTCCTGCGTGTAATGGTCTTTGTTGGAACAGTACAAGGCTACTTCTTATCTGTTAAAGATCTTTTTTTTCTTCTTCCCAGTGTTTGTCATTTCAGAGATAGACAAAAATGATACAGAATATGCTTTATATAGGTAGTTGTTTTATGGACATTATGGCGCAGAAAGCTTTTCACATCATGTAAGGATATATAATTTAGCCTTGGAGTTCCATAAGCACACTGACTGCCCTACTCACAGGACTGGCCATACCACACACTCAGCAGCTCATGGGGCTCTCATGTTGCAGCTCTGGTCACTTGGGGAGAATTAATCAGCCCTGTGGGTGCTGTCATATTTGCAACAAAATTCTGTAGGAGACAGGAAGGATTTTGCAGAATTTCCTAAGGTTTTCTCCAACTTCAAGTGAGCTAATCTGAAAGTGAACTCCACAGCAAGTGTCTTCCACTTCATTTCCTCATTTTTCATCCTTACTGACTCAGAGGTCTAAGACAAATTCTTTGGTTTGCTTCTATCCTCTATCCAGACCTCCAGGACTCGTTCACCTGTGACTGAAGGGGGCAGCAATTCCTGTGGATGAAATGATCATTACCCGGTCTCTGAACCACTGGTTTTCCAGACTCACACACACACCCTCAGCATCAATGGCTCGACTGCTGCATCATTTCTTTCTACATAACAGAAAGCATCACCCATTTTATTTCACTGCTCCCCTCTTTGGTTATTTCTTTCATTGGTTCTCTCTGCTTATTTATCAGCAGTTTTCCTTTGTTGACTGTTCCAAACATGGCACCTTCAAACCTTTATACTTTGCACCCAGCTTAATTTGTGGTTATAGTGTATAATAACTAAATAAAAGCAAAGATAACAGACTAATATGATAACGAACATGGTGATAGTGACCTGCTATGTTGCTTTTTTCAGCCCTGATTTTCTCTGAGAGGTTCTGGGCAGCATAATCCCTTCACAATCCTGTATTAAACCATCTTGATAGATCTTACAGCAGAAATTACTCAAAATATGGTAGGTCCAAGTCTACTCTCACAAGCCATCTATGTTTCAAAAATCAAAAACTGGTTCACACAGAATATATGGCTTCTACTGGAAAATAATAAACCCTTCTTACATTACCAACCTATTATACACACATTTTACAATCTGAAGGAGCAATCTGTGCTAAAGAGAAACATAAATAAGTTCTTATTTTGGCAGTTTTATTACAAACTGTGTTGCACAATAGCAGATGAGCAATTTTATTCATTGACAAATGGCTTAGATCGGACTGGTGCAATGGTTCATTAACCTTATGATAAGTTTGGGCTATCTCAGAAGTGTTCTTGCTGTGAATTTAGATTTGATGACGGCTCACACATCAAGGAAACAAATTGCCTTGTCTTTTATAGGAAAGAAGGGGGGAGTAAAAAAGTTAATTGATGTCTTTTAAATCCTATAACTAATAAAGCAGAGGTTTTTTTCTAGATACTGCTTTCTAATTCTTATGAGATGTATTAGACAGACAGAATGCCAAAAGCACAAATTATTTTAGTTCCGTTGTTACCAATTAGAGGGAGTCAAAGAACCCTGATCACAATTATCGGATTTTAATGAGCAATTGTCTGTCAAGATTTTTTCACAACTCTGAGGGCTCATACACTATTTGTATGCAAGGTACAGATACCCTTGCATTGTGAGTTTTTCTTTATACAATCAGTACCCTATTTTTAACAATCAGTTTTCAATGGTCATTTTTGAATAATTGTTTTTTGATGTCTTGGAAGAGCTTCTACTTACCTTGCTTATTCTAATAAATTATGGACTAAGAAAATATTAAAATCACAAGTAAGGAAAAGCAAAAATTATTTTTAAAAAATCTCCTGATATAAGTCTATATTGATTCGATGTGCCAAATCACATTGATCTGATCTACATCAACCAGATCCTCATTCCTACCTGATACCTTTTCATCAGTCTTCTTCATTTTTAAAGGCAAATTTGCAGAGGTGCTGAGTTTAAAGCCTTAGAGTTCATGTTGCCAGAGAGATCTTGGCTATTATATTTAGTTTTACTTCTGGTAAAAAATACAGTGGGAAATGAGGCAATGCTAGCTTTAGTGTTTCTAGATTAACCTATAAATAAATGCACGCTTCAACCTCCAGACTATGAAAAATTGATCTCCTCCAGAATGGTGACTTTGTGCTACCTACTTCAGCAGATAGTTTTTTTCTGAAGTAACTCTCCTTGAAATTCTGTAAATGTTGGCTGATAATCAAGAAATTAATTATGACTGTGCACTAAACTCACTGTAGTTTAAGATTCATGCTTTATTTGATGAAGAAACTGCAAGATATACAGAGGATGAGGTTTGAAGCCTTTGTGACAGTGAGTGCCACCTATGGGGAAGAATGAGTACAGATGGGATAAGGGATAGTATTTTTCCTGCTTATTCTGGATAATTGATGTAAATACCCTGAATTAATGTTCAGTGCCATCCTACTTCTGTCTGTTATCTCTGTAAGATATTCAGGCTTCTAGGATCACCAAGTCAAAAAGGGAGCTGATCACTGTTCAGCATCAATGCTCTAAATCTTTCTCTCAAGCACATAACTCAGGCTCTGAAGAGAAAGAGAACTGTGTTCAGTATTTATGTAAAATTGTGTGTTTTTCTATCTGTCTCTTCCCCCCTACACACTCCACCCTGGCTATTTTTTAAATTTTTGGCTCACTTCAGCTAAATTTAAGATGGGACAGTGGTCACCAGGTAATGAAGGTCTGACATAGGGAAATCAGTGACTGACAAAGGAGCACCAACTGGTGAGAAGAAGACAGCAATGTAACTTCTAACTAAACACTGGAGAATTTATGTGGGAAAGTGTAAAACAAATCATGAAGCTCCAACTACACAACCAACTTTAAACAAAGTTTATGAGATAGTAGAATACTCACCTGCATGCTGTAGTTGTAATGAAATTTGCAGAAATTAAGCCAAAAATTTTGTGTGTTCTGCTGGTTTGGGCTTTTGTTTCCTATCATTAAGGCAGGATTTTATTCCCTAATAAATGAAACATTATAATTCAGTCTATTAAGATCTCAGCAAATGCTGTATTTTTTTTTTTTTTTTTTTTGCTTGTATTATAAAGAATAAGGATTGCTTAAAAAATAAAACAGTTCCCTTTTTTTTCTTACTTCAAAGGAGCTCTTCATTATCTTCATAGATGTTTTGTTAAGTGTAAATATTTATGGCTTAATATTTAGAAAGGCTGAAAGGCTTACCTCTTTTTTACCAATAACTGCTATTTTATTCCTGTTTTAAAATATTCTCTAGAAACCCATGATGGCTCACTCCTGCCACCATCTTTGGTGATAAACTAGATAAAGCTTCCCATGAATCCTGCTTTTATGGCTGATTCTTGTCTTCTTTTTCTGTTATACAGTGCAGAAGGAAGATTTTAGTCTGTCAGTGTCATTTTTACTGAGGAGGGTGCTGTGCCATTAAATATCTCTATTAAAACAGATATGACTACTTCAGAAATAAGGTGCTGCATGATTTAATGGAAACACTGGTTCCAAAATGTCACCTTGCTACAAGGACTGAAGTTGAACACAAAGAAACTGCAGATAATAAATAGGCACAGATGTCAAATTCTGTCACCACTCAGTTAGAAATGTTCCAGAACATAGCTGGGAGCTTCATTGCAAATACTTGGTAGGCCTTGAACACTGAGTGACACATTCACATGGCACATTCCATTTTTTCACCCTTTCTCTTTACTATCTATTGGCAAATCTGGTTTGGACAGTTCATAACCCGCCCATGTTTGGACACACCAGATTCACCACTCCCTAGAGAATTCATTTAGGTTGTGCTTAATTTTACTTACAGGATTGCAATTGAAAATAACCCAGGCTGGTTAAAGAGTAGTTTCAACCTACCTGTAATTGAAATACATTTACATTTACGTATACATATACATATGCACATAAGTTTTGTAGCAAAAATGTGAAAAAGAGAATTCTTGTGTAACTTTCTCAAGCCATTGCAAGTAAACACCCACATCTTGTTCTCAGTTTTGTGCTAGAACTGTGACACAACTATTTGTTTTTGCAGCTGAATGTGGGTTCCTTGGGCTTGGAGTGTGAAAACACAGTATTTGCATTGAACACATATTGGTGGTGGGGTCTTGGTCTTGCCATTGTTGATTAAAAAAGCTAAGGTTAAAAATAAAAAGGGAGTTAGCCTGAGGTTTTGGTCAGCATTCATCATCAGACCTTAGAAAGAGGAAACAATGTCTTTGAATAGTAAAAATTTCT
This sequence comes from Acrocephalus scirpaceus scirpaceus, assembly GCA_910950805.1. Taxonomy (NCBI): domain Eukaryota; kingdom Metazoa; phylum Chordata; class Aves; order Passeriformes; family Sylviidae; genus Acrocephalus; species Acrocephalus scirpaceus. The sequence goes on from OU383777.1 coordinate 5,066,904, forward strand.
GGCTAATGAAATATTCAGAGTGCCACAACACTTTAATGTTGATTCATATCTATAGACAAACCTTATTTCTCTATAACCACCTAGGATTGGATTTACCTGATCTATTTTAGCTCTGAAACAATGATGTGACTGTCCCAAATGCATTGAATACATATTTTAGGATTAGATGGATCATTTTCTAAAAATGCCCAGGTTGTCCAGTAGCTACATGAAACACAAAACAGTTCTCTTTAATTTGGATGGTGAAAATAGGGTAATCAGACCTTACAGGAAAGGGAATGAAGTCTTGAAATCAGAGAACAAAGTCTACCAAATGCTCTGGAAAGGAGATATGATCAAAATAATCAGCATTGAAAAAAATCGGAAAATTTGGAAATGGAGGGACAGTAACCTAATTCCGTGCAATGGAATGAGGGGCATGGCAAAATGAAGAAACATGCCAAAACTAATGCAAATAAAATCCTGAAATCAGGGAAGAAAGGTTAACAAAGAGAGAAGAAAAGAAACTGAAGAAATGAAATTTAAAAAAAAAAAAAAATGAAACTCCAAAACCAAGTGAAAACACAGAAAGTGAATGGGATGTCAAGAAGTGCAGGGAATTGCCCCAAAGCTGGGCCGATGAATCCTCATTGAAATCACAAGATTTTGTTCCCTTCCCCTGAAAGGAAAATCTTCCTTTCAGGAAAAGGGAATGAAATCTTGAAATCAGAGAACAAAGTCTACCAAAAGCTCTGGAAAGGAGATATGATCAGATGAAGTAAAATTGTAAAAAATCAGAAAATTTGGAAATAAAATAATTACAATGGAATGAGGGGAAAGAAAAAAGTAAGGAAACGTGACAATAATATTCCTTATTAAAATCCTTAAATCAAGAAAGAAAGGTTAAAAAAAAAGAGAGAAGAAACTGAAGAAATGAAATGTTAAAAAAAAAAAGTAATCTGAGCCCAAGTGAGAACAATAAAATTGTATGGAATGTCACGATGTTCAGGGAAATGGACGGAATCTTTCCCAATTAATCTTCATTGAAATCAGAGAACAAAGTCTAACAAATGCTCATGAAAGGACGTATGATAAAATGAGGTTAAAAATGAGGTTTTTTCTAGGTTAAAAATCTAGAAAAATCGTAAATGGTGTCACTACAATCAAATTATCTGAGATGAAATGAGGGGCAGTGAAAAGGAAAAAACTTGCCAAACTTACTCCAGTAAAAATTCTAAAATCAGGGAAGAAATGTGAATAGAGACATAGGAAAAGACACTAAGAAATTAAGTGTTTAAAATAAGAATGGAAACAATCTGAAACCCAGTGAAAACAATGAAAGTGATTAGGATGACAAGTAGTGCAGGGAAACGGACAGAAGTTTGCCCAACTAGTTCTTATTGAAATTGCAGTATTTCATTCCTTTTCCTGAATGGATTTTCAGGAAATTCCTTTCCTGTATTTACCTGCTTATGCATTAGCAGATATAAATCATAAATCAACATCTACTTTGCATAATTTAACTTCTTTGCATGTTTTATCATTTGGTAGGTTACAAATAACGTTGCACGGTAATCCTGGGTTTTCCTAAAGTTGTTTTCTTCAAAGCAAATGGCTTATATTAATTTTTTTTTTTTTAGTGGGAAAATTCATTTTCTAAATTTCCTAAATCTTTCTGAATTCTATAATAGAGGAAAAATACCATGTTTTCTTATCACTAGCTAATGTTAATAATTGCCACATCTCCCCCATGACTGATGGACTGCACACATTCAAACACTCCAAACTCTGACAGTGCAGAATCATGACAGGGCAGGGTTCCTTGAGTGCTCTGCATCAGATTAATCCAAAATGTGCTTCTGCTTTTATCATTATTATTTTGGAAGTCAATGAAGCTGTATACCTGGCTTAGGTCCCAAAATATCCTAGGAGTGACACAGATCTCACAGTTTGGCAATGTCTATCATGATTCCAATTTGAAGGAGGCCAATGTTGTATTTTTCCCACTTTACAGCTGTGAAATGGGGACTCTGAGGGTTTATCCAAAACAACTGCCTAAGCAAAACTACCTGACTTCATAGTTCCTGAAGGAACATAACCCCAAAATGTCCAACATAGCCCCAAGAGTTGTCGAGATGATGTCCTTCCTTAGACAAAGGTAACTATTATGAATTTCCCCATCTGAGAGAATGCTTGCTTGTTTCTCAAACAATTTATTTATCTGAATGTCTCTAATCCAGGGTACATGAGGCACTTTGATGAACTGGACCTAAATAGTTTGATCATTCCAACAAGCTGTGCTTGAAAATATGTTTTCATGTTAATGTCACTGTCCATATAGTTGACTGTATTTCCATTCAAACTGAGAATTATTAGAATTATTTTCTTCCTGTTGCTTAAAAGAGTTCTATACAGGGGGTTTTGTCATACTAATGAAACAGATTTTTAGTAATGAAAGGTCAACTCTTTGAATTGTCAATCACCTGAATTTGTCACTCTTTAAAACTGTCAAAAGCCAGTGTTCCACTTTGATAAAATATTATAGAAGTCCAAAGTAATAATATTATAAAAAATTGAACTCTTTGTGTTCTAAAGAAGGAGTTGAAACTTTCTGATTAGTTCTTTGGTTTTTCAAAGCCTCAGTTTGATTAGGATAATGAGGAAACCTTCATGAATGGTGTTATGTCCAATGCTTTTCTCCAAAGATGCATGTATTTTTTTTTGCTGACACAAGGGTCATCATATCATTAAATTTTAAAATGTCACATTATGTCCAATAAACTGTGTGAAGCTGGTAAATGGTTGCAACAGGACAGGACATGTTCAAGTAAAGACAAAATGAAAATACTTGACTGGAAATAGGCATGAGAGTCAGACCTGAAGAAGCAAATCACACAGCAAAACTCCAGTGGAATGGATTAGTTCACTTTGGTGCTGCCAGCTCAGCTTTGATTAGGGAAATAGCAACTATTTGCTGACTGAAGCCACAGGCAGCAGGCCCTGGGACCTGGCTGCACCTGCCTCTGTAGGCAGGCCTGACCTTCCAACACCAACCCACAGCTCCACGTTGTGCTAAGAAATGGAATTGAAGGAGTCCAGCACATCCTTTCAGAGGCACAGAAAGGACAAAACCACAAACATCAACCCTAACGTCTTCCTGAGGATATGAGAGCAAAAACAGATATTCAACATTGATAAGGAATTCAGACTTTAGTCCTTTCTTTATCTGTAAGAGACACAGAAGAAAGATAATTTATTTTATATTCTTCTTTGATGAGCATATTAATAACTTCCAGATTATCCATAGTGGGGTGGGTGTCACACAACCAATAGGTAGATATTTCACCTGGTTTTTGAGTCAGGTATATGTAGGCCTTCACATACACCTCCAACAGATTACAGCTTAAGCATTTCCAGCAAGCTCACTTTGCTAATATTTAAGACAGGTACATGATAAATAGGTTCATGAATACAGAGAAATCTGTGGAAGCTCTGAACCTGCAGTCGGTAGAGGTAGATTGAGTAATAACTCTGTTCTGGGAAACGCAAGGAGGAAACTGAACGGTGATTTATTAACTCAAATGAACATATACTGTTTAACAAGTATAGCAAGTGGAAGTGAATAATACATGAAAACTGCTGGGTCTTAAATTTAGTGCATGGAAAACTGCAGATTAAATCTGTAGTAGTGGAATAGTAAGTGGAGAAGTTGAAGAGTGACAGCCTGTAATGGTTGGTAAGGGTAGAAATGAACCTGATTACAGATGTCAAGATGTCACAGAGCCTTAGGCACAAGGAAAACTAGATTGACACTTGAAAACTGGGTAAAACTTTTCTGTGTAGTTCAGGGGCCTGTTATGTGTTACACTCATAGCATGTGGTGCTTAACTTATGGCTTTGTTCCACATTGAAAATGAGTCATAAGTGCTGCTTCAAGCTGTTTTGATTCTGATGACAACTCCGAAAATATAAAGCAACCAGGAGCTACTTACTGCAAGATGTTTCCTGTCCAAATAACATGTCAACCTATCTAACCTCCAAGTTTTCTGGCCTGACAGACTTTTGTGAATTTTCTCTGACCCCAACACCAAAGTCTCACTTTTGAAGCCAGCTTCAAAAATCTCAGCATTTCCAGAACTCAAGCTTTGCAGGGGACGTTGAGAACAGCAAAAAAAATGAGAGCTGATCTATGAAACTCTCTGGAAGCCTTTGAGCTTTTGAGATCCAACATCACTGATGAGTTCAATTTACAGTTTTTAGGAGGGTTTGTTGGGTATTTTTAAATTATTTTTCTCTGCTGCATCCATCCTCACAAACTCCTCCACAAACAAGAAGCAGCCAAGATGGAGATGTTTGACTCTCCAAGTCTCAGAGAAGCATGTGTATCACCCTGAGAATCTCTGCAGGGTTCCCTCTGCTGTTCAAGTCTAGATTCCTCATTGAATATGGCTTTGATCAGCCATTAGACATAATTCATTTGCAGATTCATCATGCCTGAATGAGTGGGAACAGGCTCCCCAGGGAAGTGGTCACAACACCAAGCCTGACAGTTCAAGAACCTTTTGAACCATGCTCTCAGGCACATGGAGTGTCCAGAATGGCACATTCTTGGGGTGTCCAGAAGTTGAACTTGATGATCTTAACGGTTCCCTTCCAACTCAGCATATTCTGTGATTTTACTGGATCATTTGGCCTGATATCTTTGTACCACATATCATCACATTTCACCAGTTTTTACTTCCATACTGAGGATAGTAAGTTGAATTGGTGTAAATGATGGCATCTGCAGAGAAAGTTGCAATATCTAAACACGGAGATCTAAGATACAATAATATATTTGACTGGTTAATTGTTGCTGCTGTGTTTTGATTTTCCTATTCTAATACTATTCAGCCTTTCATGATCACACAGAAATACTGTCATGAAATCACTTGCCATTCCTGTAGCTCATGAGATAAAAAGAGTTTCCTTCTCCAGAGCTTCTTCCAGGATTCTGCAGTGGCTCTAGCAGTTTAATTTTCAGTGTCAGCATGCAGAACACCACACTGTATTCTCAAATGTGATGATGATTCCCCACTGAATACACTTCACAAGATTTATTAGATTCCCACTTTTTATCTTTTGTTATTTATATTATTTACAGCTTCACATCTATAGTCACAAATGAATGAATTCATACTATTTTGGTAATGTGTTTCTCACAGTTACTTCTTAAACTGAATTAAACATAATTCTATCAAATCTGACACTGCTGTACTTTCAGTTAGGGATTGATAGTTTAGATACTTAAGCAATTAACAGTTTTCAAACACTTGGAATATTTAAATCATTCTAGTAATTATTTAAGGCTTACACTGCTGTGTCACAGGTTATATTAGACAAAACTTGTGCATGATTCTGTACATTTAAAAATGTTCAGATTCAAGTAGATGTTATTTAATGTCTTCCTTAGACATTACTGAACTAAGAACACCTCAGAAAGGAAAACAGTTATATGTAAGAAGTATTACTGATTTCTTTATAGTGTTATTAACAGTTTTCCTAATCCATTTAGTAGTTGGCCCAGACCATTTCTGTATTTTCAACCTGCTTGGTATGTGCCTTTGTTATTTGCTGCAGGAAAAAAAAAAGCCAACAAAAGTTTAGTATATTTTCCATCCTCAATATCTTAAAATAATAGAATAAGAATATTTTCTTATTATTTTAGGTGTGCTATATATTCATAAAATGTCATGTATTATTTCCAGAGGGATTAATCTCACTTAATTAAAATTGTTTAAAATGTAACTATTTCAAATAATGGTAGTTATTCAAGGATTCTTTATTAGTTAATGAAGAGTAATAGACAGCTCTGTTGAATGTAATGAATTAAAGCTATGGGAAGAGCTTTATATTTCTTAAATCATTCACCAAAAATAACCTGGGAGTTTTCAGGTTTGGATTCAAAAAATATACTATGCTTCCAAACCCTCTCCTAAAGTCAAACTTAATTGTAGTTTATATTTGCATAGAAATGTATTCCTCCCCCAGCACTGTACAGGAAATTAAAACATGATCCTGAAAGCTTCACTGAGGACTGGTTTCCCTCAGTGAAGCCAGGGTTCAAAAGTGGGAACACATGAGGTTTCTGTTTTGGAATTGACCTTTTCACCAAAAGAGACTTTTTTCCCCCCAGTTTTTCTGGTGGTAACAAATGGATTGGAGATATAAATTGCTTGTAAGCAGTTCCCAAGATTTGTCAGGTCTAAGAAAAAATTCAACATATGCTGGAGCCACAAGCTTCAATGATTTTTATGTAAGTTTAAACAAGTTCAAGTAAAGCTTCAAAAGGTGCTAGTCTGGATTTCTGCTTCCTTGAGCCAAACAACCCTTCTGGCCACTTACACACATTCTTCTTTTCCACAGAAAAACATTTTAAAAGTCCTTTACAAACCTCTGTCTACAGAGGCACTGGATTGGTTGAAAGGTTTCTAATCCTATAATTTTGTGCACGCGGAGTGCCTCATGCAGAGGAGCTTTTACTGCTTTATAAGTGCTCCCATTTTAACTCTCTTGCTTCTCCAGTTTAAGGTTACACTGCTCTTGAAAAACACCATCTTAATTGTACTTCAACAGCAACTTCATAGCTTTTTTGTTCCTCTTTCAAGTGTTTGAAATGAGAGCATAACTGCTCCCTGAGGCTGTTGCTATTAGCCTGGTGCAGGGCTGCTTGTCTTCATTGCAGGTGTAGAGTTTTGAAGGAGACACAGCTTTCAGCAGCCTTTTTTTCTACACTGAATCCACCTAGGGCATGGACTGATGTGGGAAATTGGTGCTGCCACAGGACTTGGGCCAGGTCGCTGCTCCCAAACCACTCGTTCTCACACCGCTGATCCCATGCATTATTGTCTTAAGTTGCAATATCTAACCAAAAATGTTTATTCTATTTTCCATCTGTTGAAACCGGTTTGGGGAGGTGTTTTCTTTATATCTTGTATAACCCATTCCTCATAACTCCAGGGGAGAGGGGGCGGGTACCTTCTGCTAATGGGCCAGCTGTTAAACCAGCTGGGGCAGTGTTCTTTATCTCTTCCATGACCCATCCTCCCTCCAGGAGGGTATCTGCTGTTAATGGGCCATTAAGGCTCACCACATGACTCAAAACATTACATCAACCCATTGAGAGATGCTCCACCAGTGGGGGGAGCCAACTGTTCCTACCTAGATAAAAACTGAGACTCAGGAACACCAGGGCAGCCTTTTTTCCACTGGATTTCAGAGGAGCACAAGACCCATCTCACCACCAGTGGACCCTTTTTACAGGATCATCTCTACTCCAACAGAACCACATCTGTTTCTCCAAGAGGATTTATTTGGACTGCTTCCAACACCCTGACCAACAGGGTCAGGTGGTATCCCTGATTCTGTCAGGGTTTGTAGGATTTTTGTTTGTTTGCTTGTTTTTTCGTAGTACTACATTTGTATTTTTAATACTCCTAGTAAAGAGCTTTTATTCCTATTCCCAAATCTTTGCCTGAAAACCCTTAATTGCAAAATTATAATAATTTGGGGGAGGGGGTTTACATTTTTCATTCCAAGGGAAACTCCATCTTTCCCTGGCAGGCACCTGTCTTCCCAAACCAAGACAACCACCAAACAGAAAGATGACGAGTTTGAGGAGCTCCAAGTGCCAGGAGGATAGAGCTGTCTGTGTGCAAGTGGTGCATTGAAATGTGGGCTTTCTCTCTGTGACTAACTGCCCCTCTTCCCACAATCTGAGGAGGGTTATTTCCAGAGGTTAGTGCTCACACTGTTTGTACACACTGCAGTGGGACAGGAAAAAGCCAAGCTCCACACCCAAGGTCAAGATGCCAAACTTGGAACATAAAACAACAGAACTTTCATATCTTCTGCTGTCCAATTAACCTAATAAACTAACAGTTTAGGAGTAAATGCAATATATACCTACAAATTGTGCCCAAGAGATAAAGACTGCTGCTGTTTTTAAACAAGGCCAAACCTTATAATTCATAATCAAATGCTCCTTTAAAGTGATTATGAGCTCCTGAAACTTAGTCTACTATGTCTATACTAAGTTCATGGCCCCTGAAAGAAAATATCCCCCATCACCTAGCTCAGATTCCTCTCTGGGGATCACTTTTGTCATTATATTTATCATTAAATATGTTTGTATTTTTTTCACTGTAGCACTCCAAGGCCCCCAAAGAGGTTATTGTACTTGACCTTCTGTGAGCCCAGAAGAGCTTGTGATCTAAATAGGCAAATTATATATCCATTTCTGGAGACTGTCTTGACCTTTCTCAGATTGCCAACTTCCAAGACACCTTTGTGGCAATGACTGTTCTGCTGGGATAATTACCCCTTAATTGTGTTGTTCCTGTTATTTTTCCCATAAAATGGCCAGACTCAGACATGAAGCACGTAATCTTGTTCCCAGACTTCCTTGCTAGAGTGATTGCTCTGTAAGTACTTTGGAAGTAGTTTTGGAAAGGCAGTTTAGTCAGCACTGTCTGGATACCTCAAAAGAAATCTAAACCATTTAATAGCAAAAGAAATTGTTTGGACCTTCAAATGTCAATAGAACTTTCCAAGCGTGTCATAGAGTTTACAAAGCAAATCTATCCCAATTTGGTTGTAGGAAATATGAAGAGTTGCTTGACAGACAGCATTGTTTCTCATGTTTTGTTCTTTCAGAATAGGTAAGAAAAGAATTAGAAATATCTCACCCAGGCTACAATGGGACTGTCTCTATCAACAGATGTGTTCTTGATAAGACTGCAAGTGACAGTGGAGGTAGTTGGTCACCCGTTTTATTGAGGATCTTCAGGTTAATCAGGAAAATGGGAAACAACAGAATGACCAGGGATAGATGATGAATGAAAATTAAATTCAGTCTTGATAAACACAAAGAAATGCACTAGAAAGACAAAACAGTGAATTTTACGCATACAATGATAAACTGACCTGCACTCACAGATTTCGGATTCTGATCTTATAATCAACACTTAGCTGAAAACATCTGATCAGTGTTTAGGAGAGGTTAAAAAGAAAAGGCATTTTTTGAAATTATTAGAAAAAAAGTAGAAGACAATGTAGACAATTTTGTTATTTTTTACTAAACTATCATATGCCTATACTTTGATGAGCACAATTCTCCATTTCAGATAAGACATACCAGAGGTAAAATGAGACCAGAAAAAATTGACAAAGGTTGAATCAAAGATGTGATATTGCCTCTGTGGGAGGAACAGCTAAATGGACTAAGAACCTTTAATGCTGAAAAATATTAAAAAAAGACTGACTGTTGAAAAAAAGTAGAAAAAGACTAAGAGTGGTATGATAGAAATGTACCCTGTATGTCAGGGGATGGACTATGAAATGTAAGTAGGGATGACTGCTAGGTGTCTCCTCCAGTGAAGGAGTGATCATATAGTGACACTGTGAAACAGACACACAAGACAGAAACAAATCCTTCTTTACACAGTGTGTGAGCGGTTTTTAAGCAAATCTCAGAAACTCCATGTTTCTGAGCACTGGACATGGTAAATGAATATGCACAGGTTTGAATACTAAACTATAAATCCATAGAATAAAAATCAATGGAATCTGTTGACTACCCTCTTTTCCCCAAAAGTCCCTGATCTGAAATTTCCACAGATGGGTCACTGCATCTTGACTTCCATGCATATGCCTCCCTAAACATGTACTCTGTGATGTTGTCAGAGACAGGATTGAGGGGATAATAGAGTACTTCTGCCTCTGTGCAGCTGTTCTTACGTTCTCACCATTATGTTTTAGTCCTGGCTAAATTGTTCCTCCAGCATAGCCAGACTGAAACTGCTGCTCCTGTGAGGTAAAAAAAATAAAATACTGTCTTGATGTGTCTCCTTCCATGCTCCATATTCCTGCTGTCACAAGACTCATATCCTTCAGATGAGTGATTATTTGTGCTTGGTTGTGTGTTAAATCAGATCATTCCAGTATCAACAATCTTCTCCCTCCTGATCGTGAGACAGAAATACCTCTGCCCTCTGTTTCATCATGTCTAAGGAGGAAACTTGCAGCCACCCTGGATTTTTGCTGTAAATATGTGTAGCCCCGGTGTTAGCCTGCCTGGAACAGGTTTGTTGAAGACATTTCTAACTCACTTCCAGCTTATGCCAAACAAGAAAGCTGATGACCTCAGTGTACAGACCAGACTTGAGAACAATCCAGGACTGCAACCTGTGTCTGTCTGTCATATCCCACCCTTAAGGGGAAAGTAGTATCAAAGATTCAGAAATGCTCAAGTTAAAAAAGAACAACAAAAGTCAGAGGGTTCACAGAAACTCACCAAGTTTTATCAGCAAATTACACACTAGGCATGGAAACTGACATGTTTGTCCCTGACCTACTGGATAAGCACTCCAGAGTGGGTTTTGGTTAAAGGGATAGGGTGAAAGGGCAGAGAGAAAGAGATTCAATTCTTCTGGGATTCTGCACTGTCTGAATAAGACCTGGAGTATTTTTTGCCGACTGTCACCTTTCCTGATTGAAGCACCAGGGCTGTAAGTGAGCTCAGCAGTTCTGATACCTGACACATCAACCTGATGCCTGACCCAAGACCTCCTGAGCTGAAAGTCTGAGTAACTCCATCATACACTGATGAATCACACTCACCACAGACAAGCACAGAGGAAACCCAGAGCACTCACTCACCAACGAGGTTACATGAAGATCTCCACTGTCTGATACTTCTGCTAAAAGGATGCCAACCTACATTTCAAAAAAAAAGAGAATATTTAACCCCCCTGCCTCAAATCGTGTTTCCAAGTGACCTGAGTGCAACCCAGGTGTGAACCCTCTTAACACAGTGCCAGTTAATGTTGGCTTATTTAAAAGAGCACATTTGAGGAAAAAAATGTGGCACAGCACAGGTGAAATAGACCACTAATTCTAACAGACTGAATAAATACTGAATACTGCTTTACTTGGAAAGCATAAGGTGGCTTTGGTGAGGATAGCTGCAGTCTCTGGAAGTTAACACCTCTGGACACATTTCTGTCATTTTACAATGTTGTGAAATCTTGAAAGTCTCACAGAAAGAGTTCATCTTTCTGCAGACTGACAAAGAACCTCAGAATTGTATGAAAATACAAATACTTATATTAAACTGCATTTCACATTAAATTCTTAGCCACTGCAAAAAGCAGCAAAATTTCTTATTCTCCATTTTCCTCTTGCTTGGCCAAAAGCATAAACTTAGTCCTTTATAACAACACTTGTGTTATGGATTTGAAGAAAAAAGCATTCCCCACCTTTTTTACACTCAGAGAGCAGATGACAACTTCCTACATTCTCTCATGTCACATAAGCAGCATGTATCAATGTCAGGCAGAAGGTGTTCCTTGACTGGAAAATCTCCAGTAATCACAGGAGAAAGCCAGGGAGTTAATCAGAAAGGCAGCAATGACAGAATGTTTCTTTATTTCTCACAGCACTTAGGTCATTGCCTTGCTCCATGCCTACCCATTAAAAAGATGTTGTCATTTTGACCTCCTGAGGCTTGAAAGCTTGTTTCCAGAGCCATGCTATGTTATCCTGCAGTCGTTGGAATCTGCCAAATAATGCTTCATTACTGAAATATCACTGATGGGATATTCTATGGAGAAATATTAGATTTATTAAAGGGTTGCTTGCCTTTGTGGAATACTGTGTTGTCTGCCCCAACTCCTTCCCGCAGTGTTTTCAAGAAGAGAACTTGCCGAAAATGTTTAAGGTATTAGGTCTCACTGATAAATAATCTCAAACTGTCAGGAAGAGTAATAAAAACCTTGGGATAAAGCTGCCTGTAATCAGCAGCCTTGTTTGCAACCTCAGGAAGCAGCAAAGGATTTAGTGGGTCTGGACACAGAGCAGACCCTTTCCTTGGAGACTCTTTTGTTCCTCATCCCTGTTCTCCTGCTGAGCACGGAACATCAGTCAGGGAGTTTATAGCCTCATCAAACTCGAACACTTGCTTCTGGGTTTTAAAAATGCCAACTGTTGCCTTCCCTCAGGAGACAGTGTTTTGCAGAGCTGATAGAGATTCTGAAATGTAAAACTGGAGCTGATTTGAGAGTATTAGTCAGAAGCTCAGCAGTCTAGCTGGAGTTAATTTTACATTAAGATCGAAGAGCAACGTAAAGACAGAAATATGATGCAGGTTTTAAGGAATCATGGGAATAAGAATACTTTGCATCTAAATACCAAATGACTTTAAGCAAACCACTGTGATGATGTGGTAGATTTTAGGACTACTTTTCTATCCTATCTTTAAATTTCCCTTTTTTTCCAATGTAATTGTTTTTCATTAAGAACAAACCCGTATTTCCTAGTTGTAAATATGGGTTTGTATAGAGACAAAATACAGTACAACACTGTCCTTAAAGATTTGGCTGACAAGTAAATGTCTTTTTGTTAATAGCAAAATAATTACAATATCAAACCTTGTTGCTTGTCCAAACATTTTCATTTAGGTAACATTTGTTAAAAATTCCTGAAGTTAAAGACCTCCTAAACCCTATCATTAAATCAAAATAAAATTTATCTCAAAAGTTACTTTTTAAGACTGTCATTGTACCTCTCAGGGAAGCAAAAACCCCAAGCCAACTATCCATCCTACCAACCAAAAGCCCAGTTTTCCCCCCCATGTCCCTTCCAGCTCTAACTATTCTATAGACCACAGCAAGTGTGCAAGGAAGAGTCATTTCTACAGTGCTGCAAAATTCTTAATGTTAACAAGCCAGACTTATTCTCGATTTAGGGCTGTTTCCTGAGGTCCTCAGATAATGTAATCTGAGTTCTGACACAATGTCTTTGATGGGTGAGTAACTGGCAAAAGTGAACCACAAGAATCTAGAAGCAGCAAATGAAGACTTGTGGGTCTTTGGAGGGGCATTGCTTGTGTGCCTAGGAGAGGAATGCACTTAATTTAATTTGCTTAACTTACCTTGAGTGAGATGAAAAAATGTTATATTGCATGGTTAAAGTCATTTTAGTGTTTAAGGTATTTTGGAGTGTCAGCTTTGATGAGGAATTTTTGATTTTGTTTGTTTTGTTGGGGAATTTTGGGTGGGGTGTGGGTGGGGGAATGGTTGGTCATAAATGACCAAATATACATTGACTGAAACTATTGTTTTTCAATAATTTATTGGTTTTCAGCCATCTTTAGTTGTGTTGACTACAGATTCCACCCATGGAGATACTCCAAACTCCTAATGCCATTCCTAAGAGAATTTGTTGTGAACTCCAGAACATTAACTCAGTGATTAGCTCATTAGTTCTATGGCAGCTATGCCATAGAACACAAGGAAGACCCGTGTCCATCTGGAGACACACAAGAATAATTTGGGGCATTTCAAACTTTGCTCTGTGCTCATGTATGAGTAAAGAGGTCAGGCCATAGATCTTCAGTGACTATAAAAGTTCTTAGACTTACAACAGCTTTGCAGACAGCTGTGTATAGCAAGTGCATACTCCAAAATACAGATGTCTGGGGGTTCTCCTTGGTTTCTCAAGCACAGATGAGAAATCATTTCAGCCATTTCAGCTTTCATAGAATCTAGCATCCATCTGAATGTGTATGGTTCTCCCATGGGTCTTGCATTATACCTTCCAGGGTATACCCCAGGGCTGGACTTTCCTTATCCTCAACTCAATAATTTCAAAGTATAACTCGTCTGACCAAAAGAAGAAATTTCCATTAGAATATGATTAATAAATATTATTTTTTCTTCCTTGAATTTTGCTGAAGACATTTAGGCCTAGTGAAAGTAGAAATACAAGGCCTTGAATGAATTCAGCCTTGGTTATCTACAGTTGGGTGTCATTTCAACACCAAGTCCATACAAGACCATGTGAGACAAAGACCACCAGAAAAGCGAGCCTTTTATTCATGTCACTTTTGTACAATTGCTGGTTACGTCTGAATGCAGAAAATAAAATTTATATTTGTGAGTTGAAAAAAAATCTAGTGATGTGTGCTTTAATGGGTTTATGTTGGTGCCTGTTGCAGTGATTAGGCCATTGATGTTCAAATATAAGCACTATTTCCATTTATTTAACTCTGTATCAGCCTGGTGGAGCTACTCAAATCCAGCAAAACAGAACAAATCTCTTATTGCTTATGCATCACTGAAGTCTTCAGACCCTCTGTTTCAGCTTCACTTTTTTTCTGTTTACTTAACCAGTGCAAAAATCAAAATCATGTATAATGACAGCTGAATGTCTGACTCTGAGCTCTCTTTACACTTGTGCAAGTAACCTCAAACACTTCAGTACAGTAATCTGGCATTTTTTCCTCTTATTTGGGAAATAAAATGGCATTGGCAGCTTGAAAACTTGAAAAAAATATAGTAAGAACAATACTTGTAGCCAGCTTTTGCAGTTAAGTACTGTGCATTGTTGTGAATATCAATCTCTTTTTTTTTTTTTTTTGTAATGCAGAGGAAGCCAAATGGAATGATTAATCTTTGACCCGTATCTGCTGGAAGCATTTGAACAACCCCTTTTAAGGAGTTTAGCCTTCTCTGTAGCATGCACATAACTTTCATTAACACTAAATAGAGTTACATGTGCACACCAGGGCATAAGCTGCTAAGTAGATATTAATTGGCTAAGAAATGATCCCCTTTTTCCTCTCCTTACAGTTGGTGTTTTGGAACTCACTTTTGGCTTGCTACCTCTGTAATTCTTTGAGGTTGCATTTATTCCTTTAACTATTTAAGTGACGAATTTTCTTTGAAGGATCTGTCAGTGCCTGCAGCCATTTTAAAGGCAGTAGAAGAATAAAAGCTTCAATATTTAACATCAGGAGTCTACTCTGTCCCTTTCTAGACCAATCCCTGTAAAATATCAATATATTAAGTAACATTGTAACTAGTAAGTTCAAGGGAATTATGAGTAATTGTGAGTCTGCAGTCAATATTATTTTGTTGCTGTAGAAAATAGTTTGGAAGCAAACATGTATTAGTTCTTTATGTCTATTCAAAACACACTGTCCATTCTTTGTAGCAGTTAACAAGTGCAAAATGCCAAGCTGTGAAAATAAAGCAACATAGCAGTACAATGACTAGAATTTTATATTAAGCATACAACTGTAAAGGACCACTTACACAAAGAAATTGCTTTATTGTCGTCTGAGATTGCCATCAGGAGTGGGTTCAAGATTTCCACGTATCTTTAAAAAATCTATTTAATCTATCCAGATTGCACTTGGTAAGTGTTTCAAATCATCCTTTAAAGAAATGCAACACAAACTGCAAGTGTTTGCTAAAACCCATGTTAACAGTGTGTTTGTTCTGTGCTTACACAGAAAATTTGGGATGCTTCAAAGTCTGGGATCATTTCAAAGTTAGGGGACCTTGTGTCTTTTTTTCACCTACCAGATTGTGATCACAGATCATGTGAAGCAACTTCCTCCTTTCCCTACAATGTTCTGTAGCTCTCTACTATGTTCCTTTACTTTTGGGCCAGCACAGATACTACCACAGAATCCCTGCTCCTTTCTGCTCTGACCTCTGCAGCTACACCATGAACTAGGCATTGGATGTAAGATTCATTTTGCTTTATTTGGACATCCATGGTGCAGAAATCCACATCTTAGATCTATGAGATGACTCCTATATTTTAGTAACTTTTCCATCTTCTGAGGATTTCAAAATAAGAAGTATTTTTGGGGACTGGATTGCAAGCTTAAAAATTAGGCAGCAGGCTCTTTCTTTGGTATTCAAACTGAAACCTTCATAGAAAACTTTGTCTTTGGAATTCATGTTTTTTTAATTTTGTAGGTGTGGCAATGGAGAGAATTTTTGCATCCATCTTTTTTTTATGATGGGTTTTGCTTCAACCATGCCAAGTTTAACTCTAGAACCAGGGACATATGTCCTTGTGATGCATTCCTATCTTTTTCTTGTATTTATTTTTCACTTCCCTTTGCTTATGTTCAATGAGTTCTGGCTGATACTATCAGGCCATGACAGTGCTATACAGGATTAAATGTAAAGAGGGCAGAGCTGATTATTTTTCCTCTTAGGGGCTACCCTTTGGCCTGCAGGCAGTTCTTTTAAAAATAGCTCCACTTTGCCTGATGCTATTGTTATCACAGATGCAATTCCCAATTCATCTGTCCATATCAGAAGGAAAGCTTCACTGTTGAAAAGCAGCAGAGATGCTGCATCTCCACTTCCTTCCGTTCCTTCCACAAGGCTGTGGCAAGGCTTTGTGGGTTTTTGTTTTGCTTGGTTTCTGTATTTTTGATTGTACTTGTTGTACAAGAGAAAAAGCTGAGGGCAAGACGCTGGTGAACCTGGAATACATGCAAATAAAACTGATGTTCTGCTTCCTAGGTCTGCTCAGACAGCATTGGCAGGCTGGTGGCACTTTCATTTGTGTTTCTCAAACAGAAGAGGAAAGGGAAACAGTAAAACCAACCTAGCAGCTGAAACATATTGGGAATGTTTCTGCTACAGACTCCTAGTAGCTCAGACGAGTAATTTAGAATCCCCACTTCAGTTTAAGCCTTTAATAAATGGATATCTGCTTATCTTCAAGCCAGAAAGTCTCACTGCAATCACCAGGAGAGTTGCTATATGCAAGTGACAAGAGTTGCTCCCAAAAGTTGGCACAAATTTACAGGACTTGAGAGAATGGGTGGTTTCATCTATCGCCAAACAGTGGGATGGCCAGGCTCACCTCTGTAAACAAAATTTGGGATTTCTGCTCCATTCTGGGACATCTTACACATATTTTTCATAGAGATTAAGGGTGACTCATAAATCTCCTGTGAATACTGCTTTAAGTTTCTGGTACCACTGACCTAGTAATCAAAAACTGCATCATGTTTTAAACATAACACTGGTTTCCCATCTATTTAGCAGTTTGTATCACAGGCACTGTCCATGTGTTTAAACCCAAAGTCATCTCAGGAGAAGCCCTACTTCAATGATTTTCAGACTTGGCACAGAGCTGAAAAAGGGGAGTTGTTGATTAACTTTTCAGGTCTTGGAGCAAAGATGTCAGGTCATGGAACAGTCAACTGGAAATTATTTGGACTTTGAGATTCTGAGGCTGTTTCTTTTTTCCTAGAAGTTCTTCCACAAATTAGAGGAACTGAGAGTTTGAGATTTAAGCCAAAACACAAAGAGTAAAAAATCAGGTTAATTTGAGTGAGTGTTGGGTCTATGTTTATAATTGTATACAGTACAATGATACTGTACAGGTTGTTTCTTTATAGGCTATTTTGATCTTTAACTTCTTTGAATCATGATGAGATCCTTAGATAAAAGGTAAAATGTAGTATTCCATAAGGCCTCAGTCATAAAAGCACCATTAATAATTTAACACTGAAAAATATGGTTACCCTAGAGGCTGTCAGATACTTCTGTGGTACAAATCCCTACAGAGATAGATACCATAACATGACTAAATAATTCATTTTCTGAATTTCACAATATTTTCTAATACATTTGACAATGTCTTTCTATTTCTATTTACCTAACTTGTGCACCACTTCTAAACTATTATCTCATGGATGCAAAAGCTGTTTAACTTACAAAGAGTTTATTTTCATTGAAGAAAAGTAAGAAGTTGTTTTGCAATGCCATCTAATAGCAGCACATTCAGTGAACAGCTGTCACTTAATTAGGAGAGGTGTTCAGAGAATGTGAAACACTAGTTTAAACTTTATATTAAGGGATATAAACTATTATAGATATTTTGTAAATTTTTCTTGGTGAAGGCTTTGGTCCAAGACCTAGTCCAGGACATAATTTAGAGCTTCCAAGAGAGGAGTATGAAGTGTCTCCAGCATTCTGGTGAATGGAAACTGTGGTCTTACAACAAGGCAGCCCTGAGTTTATCCTAACCAGGTTATGGCTTTCAATAACTTCAGTGCACACCATGAATTGAAGACACGACCTCATTAATATTCAGATACACAGAGCTGATGTGGGGAATTCCCTCTGGTCCATCACAGGGAAACCATTTGGTGTGGGATATTAGCACACAGCTTCACAGTGTGAGGGTTTCTGGGACCTCTCTCTGACCATGTAAGGTTTGTAACGCGGGTCCTACTCTCAGATGGAAGGCAGCACACGCAGGGGCAATGTGAAGTGTTATGTATAAATGTTTATGAATCTCCTTTCTGTTGGAATTTTAGGGTGAAGGCTGCTAGGTCAAGGATCACTATATAGTTGTAAAAGAAAAAGACCCTAACAGACAGAGTTGGCCAATTCTAACATCTGCTGTATAGATATGAGTTTATATAACAGCTCCCAATCTTTCCTGCTACAATCTCATTTGTAAACAAACAAGACATTTATTAGAAAAAAAACAGGCACAAGCAGATTAAATGACTTCTCCAAAGTTATAAAAAAGGTTACCAAAAAAGGTTTCTTTCTGGGACAGGCTTCAATCTCAGATCTCCCCATGCACCTTTTAATGTTACAAATGCATCATTTTTTTGCTGGATATTTGGCTTCAGAAGTCCTTAGTAATGAGCATGGTGAGGCTGAAGATTTCATCCTGGAAAATTGTCAAATAATCAGTAAGCACTCGTATTCAAATGTGCAGCCATTAACATATTCTCTTAACTGGAGTTACATTGTTTTATTTATTAACGGAATAAAGAAAGAATGTGACTAATTTGTTTTTGCTTCTTTTCACAGATGATCATATTGTAAAGGTGAAGGAGACCCTATTTTTTAACAGATCAAAGCATTTGTTTTACTGTTTAATGCTTTGGTACTGGCTCTCCCAAGGCCCCTGCTGCTATGAACGAATGCAAATTACCTCAGGAAATCCAATGGGCTCAGTAAACATTGAATATTAATTCAAGATGGTTTTGGAAATGCATAAACAGCATCAGTCCCAAAATTCAGAGCAGAAGCAAATAACAATGTTAAATTGATATGTCAGAATTTTATGGGCAGTGTTGTTTTGGCTATAAAAATCTGGTTTTTTCTTGCCTTGTTGAGTGATCATGTTGTTCTATCATAATACATGAATTCTAAATAGTTGAGCAATACCTTTTCTTCCCCCCTATTTTACCCAGGGCTTACTCAGATTCCTAAGTGCTACTTTTCCTGTGTTGTCCAGTCCATTTGGTCTAGACATACCAATAAAATATATATTTTTGAGAGGTACTAGAGTTTTCTGATCAGAGACTCAGAATAGGATGCAGGAAACCTACAGCAACTGTCCAGGTTTCTTTGCTTTGCTTGTGTGTGGCTTTTGCATTACCTGTGGAGTTTTCTCTATCTCCATCCATGGATTTTCTCACTTTTATCCTTCAGATTCTCTCCCCAGCTCACCAGGGCAAGTGTCTGTGTGGGTCTGAGTTGCCAAATGGAATTAAACCACAATGAGGCACTCTGGTCAAGTCATAGCCTTGATGTTGCTCACCTATGAATGTTTTCTTCTGCTTTGATCCTTTCTCAGTAAGGGGCAGTTTAGAAGAAATTGTTTCCATAGTTCAGCTAACACAAGAAGATCCTACCCTCAGCTGTTTGCTCCTGGAAAAAATTATTCCAGATCAGGTCAGACCTACAAACAATTTCATTTATGAAAGTTAGGACAATCATCATTCAGCTAGACACCTAACCAATCTACAGCTCAAAAAAACAAAAGAATGTGTCATTGACAGAATTTTCTACATCATCACTAAAGTATCTTGATTTTCAAAATATTTGTGCTGGTATCAATATAACACTGTAGTGAGTCTGACACTACTTAGATGTTTTGTGTGACCCTAAAGGACCTCTGAACACTTCAGTTGGAATTCTGAATGTCAAGCTGGATACTTCTGAGAAAAATGCCCAACACTGTCTTTTGAAAGCCCATTGCCCAACCAATTTTCAAATTTGTTCTGCATTTTCTTTAGGAGACAGAAGCAGGTTGTCTGAATATTGAAATGAGTAAGAAGAGTGCATTGACATTCAGCTTTCTTTACTTTTCCCATGTATCATTACATATTTTAATATTCACCTTGGGAACTTTTCTTATACAAGATATAAAAGCATGGATCTGAAATATTGAGATCCTGGTATATTGGCAAATCCACAAACTTTTAATAAAATACTCTGTGTTAGAGGATGGGAAAGGAAATCACACTGTGTAAGCAACCATTTCAGTAAATGTAAAAGATCTACTGATACCAGAGGCTCATCAGGTGGTAGCAGTAGATACTGAATACTCATTCTCCAGTGTGCAGCTACTTTCCTTGTTATTCTAGAGATGAAAAAGGCAATTTAAATATTTCATACTCTCTGCCCTCGACTGATGCCTAGAATTGCTCTAGCAGCCCACAGATGAGCTCCTGCTATCTCCCAGCTCCCTGGAGACATTCATACAAATGTCTTGTGAAACCACCAACAATTGCCCAATTGCCCAATGTGACAATCAGAGCTCCTCAAGCCACAGGTTCCACTTTGCAGGATGGAAAAGAAGCGTGATGCACTCTGACAGCAAAGGAACATCTTTTTCTTTCTCTATTAGCCTTCCTTTTGCAGAGGCTGCAAGACACATGATGCTTCCAGGGTCTATTGACAACAAAAACAGTTTGATACAGAGTTGTGCTCAGTTTTTCTAGAAATATAAGCTCAGACCCAGTATTAATGGTTGTCTCAGTTATACACCTGGGTGTTGGCTGACAGAAGGTATTCTGAGGACAATGGTTTCTTGTGGCTGAGCTAGCAGAGTCTGCTCTGACCCTTAGATTTTCAGTAAGGAGAAGGGCATTGTTTCATCAAGGGAGATTTACTTTCAGCTGACCATACCATTGTTTTCTAGTAGTTCAGTAACTAAAGCTCGGCATCTTAGACATCAAAACTTGCCTTCAACTCTATTTCACTAATATGTTTCATATTCTCTACAAATAAGCAGTCATATTTATAAAGTTTTCCTGTTTCATCCTCCCCAACAGTTTCTCCACGTGTTCTATAAATACATTTAATTTCATGTGTGTCATACTGTCAGCAGCAACTTTTGTATCTGCAGATATCAAACAGCATTACCACCCAAAACTTTTAAATAGTATGCACAATTTAGTGTATGTTTTATGATCAGGTAAACATAACTTTTTAATAGACTATTTGTGCAGTAATTTTCCTTTCATTCCTCCCAGGCAGACCAATAATGAATGGTAAAACCAATTCGCAGCAACAAAATAATTTGTGAAATTCAGAAATGGATACCTGCTAAAAGTGGCTCTGGGATTTAAATACTAATACCCAATAACTGAAAAATTTTTGCTCTGATTGAATAATTTTTCTCATGAAAGGGTTCATTCTGATATTTTTATCCTTCAAATGCATATGCAATGGACATTTTTCTGATAAGCTCAAAATCTAAGTTAAGATGTTCCTCACATAAAACATTTTAGTGTTGCTTTTATTTTTTAAATCTTTTTATTTTGGTTTTGACAAAAGAGGACTTTTTGTTTTGGTTTGGGATATTTTTTTCCCTGAGAAATTTGCAAGAGAAAGCAAATGTACCGTGAATTTTAATTCTTTTTCAAGCTAGCAATGTACTACAAAAATATCATATATACAAACAAAGACAGAGAGAGATGTATTAAGCTCCTGTGGCCACCTTGGGAGTCAGCAGCTGATCTGATAATAAAACTGAAAATTTCTTGGCTTCTACACACATATTTTGAGCACAAAACTTCAGTACTTTCTTAAAATCCAGCAGTGAAATGTCTTCTGTTTTAATACAGAAGCTAATCTTAAGTTATCCAAGTGATGTGTATTTTCCCAGATGAACCTTTAACAGTATTTTAAACAGAACTCATTAATTTCTGTGGATGTTTAGCATTCCCAAAGCCATTTTTTTTTCTTTAAAGACGTATGTGAATTTATGTAAGCCGTCCACTCACAGCAACAGTCACTGGACAGAATCCAGAGTACTTTAAATACAAAATTAAATGCCTAAATAAGTTTTTAGACAAGTCAAAAAGGCTAGAAATTTACTAGTATCTACATTTTGACCAATGGAAATCGCAGAAGATTATTTTATATAAGATTTTTTTCTAGCACTAAAATTGACACTTAAATGCTATTAAGGCATACAAATAATAATTTGGAAATACTTAAGAGTACTCATGGATAATTTAAAAGTCTATATCTGTGACATCAGATATCTCTCTTTGTTTCAGACACAATGATCAAGACATAAATCTAGTTTTCCTATCAAATAAGCATTCTCACACCCAGGGAGATTTAGTATTTGACACAACCCTTATGGAAAGAACATTGGAAAATAAAATGCTAGCTTATTCTTAGTAGATTTGAAGAACTGTTTTCCATAATCACATTGTATCTGAAATCTCTCTGTGGTTTTAACTGATGAAGAGTTCTGGAACAAAAATGTTTCTGTTTCTAAAGTGCGTCTTGCTTAGCAAAGCAAAGATGATAACTGTGTTCTGATATTGTGAGTAAATTCTCAAAGCTGGTGAACTGCTGACTTAGGATGCAGGAAGATGGGTGAACTCTATTCTGTTCCAGCTCAAAAGAATATACAGGTAAAGATATAACCTATAAGTTATTGTTCTCTGTTATTTGAAGATTCACATGATAAAAAATAAACAAGGAGATAAAAGCAGTGACAGAATAACTCTACCACTCCTGGGTAAAAAATATTTATTCTATATTCAAGTGTTTATACACTCCTACAGATGAAGACATGGCATAGGATTAGCTGAGGAGTTTTTTCTCTGCCAGTAGGTCATACTATCAAATAGCAATAGACAGGATAATAGTAACCAGTTAGTTTCCAGTCTAATATACAAAATACATAAATTTCATGTGGAAATAGAAATTGAAGGATTTTGTAATATTTAATGTCCATACTACCAGTTATAAATTGCATCTAGTCTTGACTTTCAATGTTCTTGTTTTTAGCTGTCTATTCTTAATGAATAAGAAAAGTATCTTTAAAAAAAAAAGTTAATCCATTTTAAGATGTGTCTGATAAGCTTTAGGGTTCTTGCATAGTGGTTAGTGGTAGTACTCAAGCTCAAGGAGTCTTTTTTTTTTTCCTATCAGATCTGCTTAATGAGAAATGTGCACAAGGAGAAATGAAAAATAAGAAATACGATGTTCAGTTACCTGTGGATTTCTTTTGTTCTTTTTTTAAGATCTGGGTTTTATTCTTTTTTTTTTTTAATCCCTCCTGTTTCTTTACTGCTTTGTCTGGATAAAATTGAGTCCATATACCCAGGAAGCCCCTAGATTCTATTGTCAGGCTTCTTGATAACACACTATCAGTTTATTCCCTGGTTTAATCCATTTAAAGCATCTCACATTAAATGTTGCCCATTTGTTGTTATACTTTTGAAGTAATTTCTTGAACTGTATTGTTTTCTGAAGCAAACTTCTTTTTCTCAGCTGAATTCCTGGGGAATATGATCTACCTCCGGGACTTGTCTCATTGCTAATGCTAAATAACCCCCTAGGTGTTCTTACACCTATTGTATTCCTATTTAACTTGTGCTAGGGAAAAAAAATCTACGTAGAAGATTTTAAAATGAAGTAGAGAAGAATTTTGTAAAGTGATTAGGTGATTTATTATTGGCCACAAGTAGATATGTAGGGTCAAAAGAAGGAGTTAAACCTTTGCCTTTGATATATTATTCCTATAAGCACTAGTGAGGAAACCTAGATGATTGGTAAAGGTGCCTGATCTTAGATGGTCAAATTTGGATAAGACAAATCCTAGACTTTCAAAGATTCAAATTTCAAAGATTTAGGTACTATTGGGCTTTCTGGGTTTTCCCAGGATTGAACTGGGTTTGTAAAAACCATTTTCTTCAGTGCAAGGTTAATTATGAAAAACCTTTAAATGACGGACTGCCTGCCAAATTCCTCTTCTCCTGGACACCTCAGAAAGGAATAAACACCTGGAAACAACACTATCACAGCCTGTGAAAAAATGCATCCTGCAGAGCCTTTGGCATACAGATCCTTGCCCTGCTATGAGTAAGACATGTTGCTGCCTAGTCTGTGTGCTGATCTGTACAAAATGTTTTCTCAGCCTGTTTCTTAATTGGAATGAAATTGTAAAACTACTTGCACCTTCAGAGTTGAATCTTGAGAGATGCAGAACTCCACCGGTTCCCACTGCTTGCACTGAAAGCTGATGATATTTAGCAACTTGTCAGCCCTTGATCCCATCTGAGTGGCTGGGAGCTGCACAGGCAAGGGAGCATCGGGGAGCCAGGTGGGATCCGTGTGGGCGCCTGCAAATATCACATCCCCGCAGCAGTGAGAAACTTGAACGCTGGCCACTGGCTTGTTTCCTGCCACAGACACTTTAGCACATCATGCATGAAAAAGAGATCAAACTGCCCTTCGTTTTGGCCCACATTGTTAGAATTCTTGGATGGAGATACACCAGCCAGATAACTCATGATGCATTCGTGTGATTTTGTTGGCCTCTGCCAAACACTGGTTCAGTGATTTCTAAAGTGCTCGTGGCTTACAAAGAGAGATGATTGACAGCCATTACAGGGCTGTACCTTGCATGTTGAGGAGAAAGAAAATGTGTTACTGATGAGAATTGGAAAAATTAGCCGTGAAAATCATGCAACTCACACTTGATTACTATTGGCTTGAACAATATTTCTTTTCATCATGTGTAATCATATGCTAGAATTCCTGTCCCATTAAATAAGAGAGACTATATAAAAACACACATTTATCCAGCATGAAAATTCAACTCTGCTTAGAACTCTGCTGGTGTCTAAGTGAATTTATACTGATGGCTCCAATGGCTTATCAGATCAGAATTGGTATTTTATCCTTGTCTTCATGTCTCTGACCATGTTATCTATTTTTCAGAATTGTAAGTGATTATTTCACTTCTACATCCAACACAGAGGCTATTTTATTCTTCTGGAGAAAATATTTTTTTTTGCTCTCCGCCTCTGTTTTTGGTTTGTTGTTTTTTTTTTTAAACTTGATGCATTGTTTTCAAGAGCTCTGGTTAGCACATCATACAACAAACCCAGCTCATTATTATGCATTATCTACTGCTGCTTGCTGCAATGCAATATTTACACTTTGGCATTAAGGCAGGAGACGGCCCTCGTTATGGAGCACAGCCACTGCTGATAGATAGACACAACGGCTTTTCAGAAACATGAAGAATTGAAAATGGTTCATCTGGGGATTGCAAGTGCTATGAATTCTTTATATCTAACAGTTGGCCTGCACTGACCCAAAGGATATTAGATTTCTTAGGAGCAAACGTGCTCTGCTGAAATGTACTTAAAAAGCTCGATCTCAGCGTCCTGCAGCGGCTGCTCTCCCCATCATCCCTGGCTTTTGCCAGACAGAGCTTCCTTTCCCTCTGTGCAACCCTTGCTCCCTGCCTCAGCCTCCCACTGATTCCCTTACTTCTCCACGTTGGCATTCTGCAGGCGGCGGGCAGGAGCGCGCAGGGGTAAGCGAGAGCGCCATTAGGAGCTGGAGGAGGTTGCTCCCAAGCCTGGATTTTATTGCCATGTCACTTGGATTGTTTTTACAGCTGGCAGGCCGGAGTGACCTTTGGCTGCCTCTTCTCATTTCTGTCGGCTCCTTCCCCATGAGCCCGTGTCAAATCTGCTTCTCTTGCGGTCTTTTAAAGGGCTGCTCTGCCATCGCCGCTGCCTGCGGAGCAGGAGGCTCTGACCCCAGATTGGGCAGTGGAAGGGGGAAGGTGGATTGGGAGTAGGCCCAGCACTTCCCGTGCCTTGCTGCTTCAACAGCACCAGCACTGAGCCAGGTGTAACCTTCTGCTGCTGGCATGGGACACCAGCACCTCACCAAGGGGCAGGAAAGTACAGCAGGAACCAAACAGAGAGATGGGGGAGCATGTGAAGTGACACCAGCCTTGCACAAAGCACAAGGCAAAATCACCTTGTCATGCTAATGAGACATTTCTCTAATAATTGCCCTTTGAGGATCCCAAGGCGCTTTTCCTGTAAAAACTGAGCACCGTGGTACCGTGTTGCAGGAAGTATCAGTATCATACAAATTTCTTTTTTTCTTTTGAGACATCAGTGACTGATGCCACTGTTGGTCAGTGAGTGGTTGCCACTTACAATCATCTAAGCACTGGACAATGCTGCTACCCCAGAAGTTGCTCCCACTTCCTCTTTGAACTTTTCTATATTTTGTTTCCCCAAAACATCCCAACATCTCTATTAGCAGAAGACCCTTGACAGTGGCAGAAAGAAGGACAGAATTGGGTTGTTTTTTTTTTTCCACATAGGCTCTAGTAAATCTTTTGTTTTTGACAAGTCATGATGAATTTAGAGATCTGCACAAAGGGGAAGCCAACTTTATGTGCATTGCTCTGTCCTCTGACACCATGACCCAAACTCAGGCCCTGCCTGCCTGCCTCTGCCACCACGGTTCCTGTCTTTGTCCCCATCTCAATGACATTTCAGAGAGGGAAAAGGAGAAAGCAGGATTTGGGGGGATGAAAACTGTCAGTTAATTGAGACAATTTTTAATTAAACTGTGCATTTCACTAACTGCTCTGCACAAAGAGCTTTACTGTAGTGTTGCTGTGGCAACCCTTAACTTTGAGCGTCCTGACATGTGATTAAAACCTAAGATTTAAGTGTTTCATTAACAAAGAGAGATCCTTATTGTTTCTTTCTTTACTTTTCGTGGGCACCCACCAAAGCCACTGATCCTGAAGACTGAGGATCAGAGTGCCACCTCAGATTTTAGTCACTGAGAGAAGGGATGGAGAGGAACAGCCGTGCAGATGACTGAAAGCCTATGGGGAGAGATATCCTCTTCCTGACTTACAAGTGCCTGCCCCCTTCTCCCCCCTGCCCCGCATCTTCCCACTCCCTAAGGATGCTGTACCAATCAGACTTAGAAGCTTAAAAGGCCATAAAGGGAAAAATGTCAGGTGTGAGCTGCTCTGCTCAGCATGACAGGAGTTCAGATAAGAACACAAAAAATACCACATGGGGTTAGACATAAGGTTCATTTAGCCTGCTAACCTTTGCCTGGCAACAGCAAGTAGCAAATGCTTAGGATATGTATAGACTTGACCTTTCTCTCACAGACCCTCCCAGTTCCTGATAACCACTACTTAGATGTGTCCTTGCAAATCTCCCCCAAATGGTGGTTTTTCTTAGTAAAGACCTTCTGAGCTAGGACAGGCATATCTTTTCCTTTCTTTTTTTTTTTATTTCCCATAAGTGGCCACACTTTGTCCTTTGAAGAAAAAATGATTGCTGCTTGTATTATGATGGAATGGGATCAAGGATTCAGGGCAGCCCTGTAGGCAAACAATGAAATCGAGGCATCCTAGCGTTAAGGCAAGATGCTTTCTCCTTTCTTTTCTTCTTTCTGTGCCTTTTAAGAAAGAAAAATTGGATGCAGACCCTAATATATGTTCCTGTATAGAGACGGGGATCTGTCCTGACATGTCCTTCTTTTTTTCCCATTAATTGTCATAACAGTTTCACCCTGGAAATCTGGGGTCACATCATCATCTCTGATTTTACCCATCAAGGGAAGTGAATAGAAAAAAAGTTTCTTGTATAGGTAAATTTCTGTCAGACAGCAATCCTGAAATAATACTCCTTGATTCTTCATATCTCTTTTAATTTCTCTGGGGCACAGCTCTAATTTAAGTTATTTAGGAATATGATACAGTGGAAAGGTGTTACATTTTAAATAGTAGACTTATCTAGGAAAAGGAGATTTACATTAATGCACCATTTATCTCATCCCTTACAAAGTTGGAGTTCTTCTTTCCTCCATCCAACAATGGATGTTCATTCAGTTCTTGGGTTTTGCCTTTTATTTTCAGGAAAAGAGATGAAAACTCAGAGGGCATCTAAGCATTTGTGCAACATAGGAGCAACACATAATTTCCTGAACTGCTGGACAATTAGTTCATACCCTGAAGTGTGATATTTGATTACCATTCCTTACAGATTTAGTTTGCGGTGTTAATAGCCATAAAATTATTGAATTTCTGATTAGATGCAGTCGTAGAATTTGTCTTAATGATTTCCAGTTGCAGAGAATTATCCAGATGTGCTTCTTGGTGAGTTCCAAACTTGCTCTTTTGCCTTCCCAGGACCATTCATCCATCAGAACTGTAACAAGAGAGAAAATTTGCTGTAACATGAAAAATTTTGAACAGCTCAAACACAGTAAGATTGCTTGTTTACTTATCTTCTCTCTACTATCATCTCTATGTTTACTTTAAAATGGTTGCACATTTAGAGAATGATGAGAACTGTAAGTTAAGATGTATTTTACAGCTTTCTCAATTCTGAATTGGAGAAAATTTTATAAAATATTAATGACTGTACACACCTACAGAAGATAAGCTTTGGTAAATGAAACTATTCCATGCAATGTGTCCTGCGAATCTGGAGGATGCAAAGGTTAAAAAAAATGGGAGAAATAGTAGAATTTTTATTAAAGAAGAGCTACATTAAAAAGAGATGTGGTATTTATTATTTTAACTCTACAGTCAGGAAATATTCTCTTGATAAACATCCCTTTTCACATTTTATTTAACTAATTATAGCCTAAATTTACAGATTTTAAAAAGTGAGATTTTCCTTATCCTTTGTTTCTAGCAGATCAACATTGTTTTCAAAATTGGAGTTTAAAATTTCCCAGTAAGTTCTCTTTGTTGTTCTGAATATTTTACCTCAAGATTTTTAATTTAGTTAATAACAGTGTCAAAGTTCTGTAGACAATGATTCAAGAGGAAAGTAAATAATTATAAGATAAGGACTAAATGAAGAAAAAAAATACAAAACAGTGTTTCAATATGTCCACAGTTTTCTTTGGCAGAGTTAATGGAAAATATTCTCCAGGTTGAGAAATGAAAATTGCTCACAGATTTTAAATCTTTTAGTGCTGGAGCAATGGAAAGGGTAAAAACATCGACTTTGGGTACCCTAATGCCCAAGTAAAAAGCTCCTGGACTCAGCTTGTCATATTGTTAATTACTGCTTAAAAAATAATAATGCAAGGCTCCTGCAGGATAAATAAACTGGGCTTGCCAAGAAGAAACAGCATTGAGTCACAGAATTGTTTAGGTTGGAAGGAACTCAAAAAGTCATCTTGTTTCAGCCTCTGTGCCATGAGCAGGGACATCCTCCACAGTCCCAGGTTGTTCCAAGCCCTGTCCAAGCTGGCCTTGAACACTTCCAGGGATGGGGCAGCCACAGCTTCTCTGGGCAACCTGTTCCAAAGCCTCACCATCCTCACATTAAAGATTTTTTTGATAATATCTCATCTAAATCCACACTCTTTCAGTTTAAAGCCATTCACCCTTGTCCTATCCATCCATGCCCTTTTAAAAAGTCCCTCTCCAACTCTCCTGTAGGCCCTCTTTAAGGAGTGGTATAAAGATTTCATTCTTTCATTTTTTCATTTGAGTTGAAATAGTACCTCTCAATCAAAAAAGGCTGCAGTGCAGTCAAATTCCTTGATCATGGGTAAAAGAAAGGAAAAAAAATTTCTCAGAAGAAAACTGGTCAAATAAGCAGTTGATGCATGCCCTCATATTTTTGCATGTGATATGCATATGGGCTGATTCCTGCCATGGGATTCTGTCATGGTAAATTTTGTTTAAAAGTAATTTTAAAAGTAAAATATGAGATTTTCCACATCATCCCCCTAAGCAAGGACTAAAAGAACACCTAATGTTGTAAGTTTGACAAAGTCCCTCTTCAATAGCTGTTTTAAACAATATATGCCTTAAGCTTTGTAGCCATTAAAGAACAAATTGTTCTTGCTCTTTGGAGAGCTGAAGTGCAAATAGAAGAAATATTATTTAGGGAGAAAATGTATTATGTAAGACAACATAATTTTTGCATGATACTGCCAAATTATGGATTTTCACTTTTTTTTCTTTTTCAAAGTTTGTATCCCCCTCTACAAATATTTTCAATGACTTCATGTATTTTCAAACACGTGATTTTTATTCTCCTCTTTTTGTCATGTTAGATTCAATGCAGTTTAACTGCATTTTATCCACCAGAGGTGGGAATTAAATAATTTCTGAGACATGTAAGGGAAGCTGGAACTTTCCCCAGTTGCCTGCCTTCTTTTCTTTTTTTTGCATGTCTCAGAGTTTTGACATTTTCCCTGGTGACGGTTGCTATGCTATGCCTCAGCACATTGGCTTGGGATCCTTGCAATGCCTAAGGTGCTAAGGCATGTTTTGTACAGAAAATCATCTTTTTTTTATTTCTTTTTTTTTTTTTTTTTTTAAGGCTTCTTGGAACAGGATATCAGTTAGAATTTTTCCCCTAGAGATGATGTCAAACTTCTCATCAACACACGGCAGAGTCAAAGGCACAGAAAATTACTAATGACTGAAGACATTTTGTGCAGAGACACCTTGCTTGTTATCTTCATGAGGGACATAACATTCACCAGGTTCAATTAAGGGCCTGATTTTTCATAACCAATGTCTCCCTTCCTTGCAAAAGGCAGGAAAAATCTTTGTATTTCCCAATAACCAGGTGTGCCACTCCCACAGACATGAACATGTGTGTGAATATTTTCTTCCTAATACCTTACAAACCCAGTTTAACACCCTGCATCTGAGATCTCAAAATTGTCTTACACAAAGTATAAATCAGAAGGAATTTATTTTCTCCTTGTCCTGTTTCATTTAACTGTGAGTTCCACTTGTATGTGCAATAGCAAGACAAAAAAAATCTCTTCTCACAGGTGGCCCCTTATCACTTGTCATTTGTCTTCTCTCCCAGCTCAGCCTGTTTTGTGAGCACCTTATGAATTGCCTTATGAAAAAAATAATAATAATAAAAAAAAAAAAAATGGAAGCAGCTCTATTTGTCCTGGTTTTTGTGAACTCTGGCAGGCTCAGGCCTCCGGGAGGAGTTGTGGGCAGGTAAAATTGACAGCAGGCTATAGCTGAGTGCGTGGCTGCTGCCAGGATCAGCTCCCCCCAGGCTTGACACACGTTGTCACCCGTGTTGCAGCAGCAATAAAGGATGCACAGGCTGGTGGAGGAGACATCCTTCCCCAGCACACACCAAGAGGGGCACATTGAGAGCCCTGTGTTTGGTTAAAGCCCAGCACCAACTTATTTTCCTGAGTCAAGCTGTGTGAAAAATTGATCTTTTTTTCTTTTTTTTTTAGAGTTAGCTGCCAAATTGGTAAAAAAAAAAGTGATGGTAGCAACAGAGCAACAAAAACAACAATAAAATTTGAGCTAAGTATAAAACTTGGGGTTGGGGCATAGGGGATGGAAGAGGGAATGGTGTTTTGCTGAAATAAAATGTCATTTTGCTACCCAAAATGAAAAGTTCTCTTATGGACAATTGTAAAAGGAAAAAAAGAAAAAAAAAAAAAACATCACCAGAGCAACACCATCAGCCATTGTTTCCTCAGTGCCTTTAGAATTTAGCACATTTAACCCTGGCTGCCAGACATCCCTGTGCCTGAGCAGGTCTGAACTGTTTGTACCTTTGGTGATGCTGTGACCTCACATGGCTCTGTGTGATCCTCACAATATTCTTGAATCATATTGTTCCCCCAAAAGGCTACACAACCCAAATTTTCTAAGGTGGCTAAACAAAATGAAGCAAACAGAAGCAAAAGTAGGAGTTATCATAAACTCTTTATCTAAAGCTATTTTTCAACTAAAGAGGAAAGGAAAGAAAATAAAATAATTTCTCTCTTTAAGCATTCATTTTTTCATTTGCTACCTTTTCTCCCCCCTTTGTTTTTTGTTTCATCTGAGCAGGATTTATCCATATGTTTGGAGCAATGAACTTGATTTGAAGTTAAATTTTTCAAACTGCATGTAAGAATATTAATTTTTGTAGCCACCCTGAATCCAGAACCCAGACTCCTTCAGAACCCGTGTTTCTGCCTGTTTGGATATTCCTATTTGGATGTCACACTATTTAATTTTTATATAAAAGCACAGAAATGATCCCAGAGAAAATCCCATCCTGCAAAGTGAGTGGAGCACCATTGAAGGGATTTTACATGGGTTCACATCCAGGGCTTGGTCACAGTTTCCCAGGTGCTGCTTGCTTTGGTTTTCCACTACTTGCAATAGATCTGCCCCACTAGGGTGTAACATTTAAATAGGGGCCAGATCATCACTTTTTCTCATTACGAACTGAAAAAAAATTACACTGCTCTGTATTGCACAGAAATATGTCCAAGTAGAAAATATAAGTGCTATTCTAAGCAGTCATGGAATATTTCTTTAAATTCCATACTTGATGGTTGTCTAGAGCTTTTCGATCTCTTTTTTTTTTTTTTTAATAAGGATCATCATATCAGTTTCTATTTATAGCTTATATCTCTAATCTGAAACATGTTGTTTATATAGAAGTTAATGCAGATTTCTTTTTAGCTATCATACCATGAAGTTTGTGCTATATCTTAGATAAAAAGATTATAAGATAACCATCTGTTATAGAAATCTGGATTTTTTTATTGACTTCCATTGCTGTTTCAGTAACAAACATAATTTCATTTTCCAGGAATCCTTGAGTATGATCTTCATTTTTTAAACACTAAAGACAGAATCAAAACCAACAACCTACCAACTGAAATCTATGAAAAACCTGCAAACCAACACATCTGTTTCCATGAACACATCCAAAACACATCATGAAAAATTGTGCTATCCAATCATGTCCTTGGACACCAATATTTTTACTTTGAGGAGAACACTCATGATACCTACCTAAATAATTAAAAGGGGAATTTTATCCAACAAGGCATTTTTCCAGAGGAATAGATTCTTGTAAGAGAAATATTCAAATACATCACAAGAATTTCTTCCACACGTCACAAGCACAATGTGTTACAGGCCATACTGCCCTGGAAACTGGGGGGGAAATCGATGAACTGTATGATTAAGTGACTTGTTTAATTATACATTAAACTTATATGGGGAGATCATATCTGCTCACAGCTATTCCAATCATTCACAGCCTGCAAATCTCTAAACTCATCAGAAAAAAATCTCCCTGTAGGCCACAAACATGACAAAAGGATTTAGATCATAGCTGAGGAAGAAGTTTAAACTGTACTAAAGCATCTCCACTACAACCACAGTAAATATTTCCACAGTGGACTCATAAAGCCTTTGATCTTTCATTTGTCTTTTTGCAGAACATATTGCAGTTCATGAATTTCACCAAATGTCTTAGTTGTGAAATGAAAACACAAGAATGAGCCATGTAGACAATAAATAATGGACAAAATCATCTCTGGTCGGGGAGATTCTATCTCCTACAAAACTGTTATTCACTACTACTTCAGTCATGAGAAGAAAAAATACTTACAAAGCTTTCTTAAGATCAATCTGAGAACTAAAGCTCAAGTCCTGATTCATTACCAAAAACCTGGATTATATCTGCCATAACTTTGTGATACATTATAATATTTCTCCCTTTGGCCGTCATTATCTGTGTGTTCTTTGACAACATTCCTTCCATTCCTTGGTACCAACCACTTTTTCCAGAGTTTTGACCTGATACTTATTTAATTATGCTGATATTTTGGTTTAGTTTGAATTCAGCTTTAAAACCACTTCTTTGTATTTGAAAATATGCTTACTTTTTTGTCTACATTAGTCAAGTAAAAGGTTGTTATCTTTACTTACAACTCTACGATTAAAAATTCTGCAAATAATCAACTTTTTAAAAAAGATATCACTAATTATTTTGATTCCTTATTTTGTGGTTTTATACATGAACTTTTTTTTCAGTAAAACAGATCAATCAAAAGAAATTTAAAAAAAGCAGCTGGTGAAGGTAAAAAAAAAAATCTGTTTGCCTATAATTCTTTTTCAGATTCCCCTGAAAGTCCACACCTTTCTGTAGTTTTTTCATTCATAGAGGTATTTTATAAGGAAACTTTAACCAAAATCCTTTTTTTTTTTTTTGAGAAGGAATGTATTTTTTCTAAAACATTCATGGGAAATTTCATGATCTACAGGATGCCTTAAAGTAATTATCAAACGATGTCCAGAAAGGTCAGAGACTGATATATAATTAAAGATGATGATTAAGAGTAGGGATGTTTTACATCCCCATGATTCCCATCACCTTCTTTAGCCAACAGCATTGCAGTGCAGACATTTCAATATTTGTCAGGATGACTCCCGCTCTCACCCTGGACATTTTTAGATGTGTTAGACTCTTAGCTGAGATCAATCCAGCTGTCAATATATCATTATTAGAGTAAGGAAGCTGGATAGAAAATGAACTAGAGACACTATAGGAAGACCCAGAAATGCTTAGATTAGGTATCTCCTTGTTGATAAGCTTTCAATTTCTAAATCCAAATTTCCTAACAGAGTCTGATTGCATGAGATTCCGTCCCCAGGATTTCCACATACGGTGCAGAGACTAAATATCAAAGGTCTCTGAACTGAGAGTGATATTTACCCACAGTGTACATGTCATTAACAAGTAGATAAGAAAAGATTGATCTTGGCTTTGACTTTAAGAGAAGATCTGGCAGTTTGTGTGTGTACAAATTTTGTTACCAGCAGAAGTATTATCCTTGTAAAATGCTGGAGCTTCAAATTTAGAGCCACATGCATCATAATAATTCTGATCATAGCAAATTGTTTCAGATTGACCAAATTGTTGCTGCTGCTCTTTTGCTTATGATCATACTTTGTTTTGGATCATATGAAATGTTTTTCTAAGAAATAGCTTTTCTAAGCTATTTTTCAATAGCAAATGTGCCAATCAAGGCTAAAGCCTTAAAAGATATCTCTAAGTGGACGCATTGTTGAACAGTTTGATCACTCACGTACCATCTGCAGTTACTTGTAACTCAAATTCTTGCCCATTTCTGCCTGATTCAGAGCAGCAATATGAAATTGAGTTGCTTGCTTGAAAAATATGGGTGTTGCTGCATTTGGGTTAAACGACAGCATAGTTAATATTAAAATCCCAGTCTTTTCTGGAAGCTGTGTGTTTCTTAGGAGTAGTGGTTAGTCCTCAGTCCTTCTAGAGAGGTCACCTACCTCATTTTGATGGCAAATGTTGGTTACAATCTATGATTCATGTCCACTAAACTATTTTCAAAGGAGGATAATTTCTTCACTGAAAAGGTGGCCAAGCATTGGAATAGGCTGCCCAGGGAAGCAGTACAATCACCATCTGTGGAAATATTAAAAAAATGTATCAATGTGGCACTTGGAGACATAGTTTAACAGTGAATTATACAATGTGGATTATTGATGGTACTCAATGAATTTATAAGTCTTTTTAGTCCTTAATTATTCCATGAGTCTATGATTTCCACATCCGCAGTGGAGAGAAAATAATCTCAGAAACCCTGTAAAAATACTGATGGGAAGCCCTTGTTGACATGGTCTCCCTTCCAGTTTATGACACAGATCCCAGAGAAAAGGCTTGTGCCTTTTCCCAAGCACCTTCTCCTTCACAAAGCTGACACCACCTCCCACTTTAATAAAGCTCAGAAACTCTGGAGAAAGCTACTTAAATGCTTATAAAAAAAAAAATCCCCCAAGAAAAAAACCCTTCACTCCATTTCATGTAAATTTGTGTATTTGCAACACTTTCAATAGACATAAAAGTTACCAAAATTATTTTGCTAAATTTTGCTAGGAGTACCAGCAAAGTCAGCCATTCCATCTGCTGCCTCCTCGTTCCCCAAACGCCTGCACTCAACCTATTCCTCTTTGGCTCTAAATCTGCATGACCCACGCAGGACCTGGGAGGGCAGGGCTGTGCCCTTAATCACCACATCAGCCACTCCACAGTTAACACTCACCTGTTGTGTTGAAAGATTATTTTGTCCTCCTGGAAATCAGAGCTCTTTTACAATGTGCAATTACTGCAGGCAGGTGTAAAGTTTCAGGTTTTTTTATTCTTGGTAAAGTTACATTTCTTAGTTCTTTGTACTTCCCAAATTCCCTGTGCATTCAGTCAGACATTTATAAAGGCAAGAGGAGGGTAGTCGAGCTTCCCAAATAATGTTGTTTTGCAGGTGTGCATATGAGAGTAGAAATAATTATAAAAATTATATATACAGAGGATAAAGTATTGCAGATGCAGTTTAGAATACCTAAGAAGAAACACTGGTGAGCAAGAAACACACCACAATTATTGATTTTATTTTATTGGGTAAGGAAAAATGATGAATTTTCCTCTTCTAGCAGGTGGCAATAGCTTGTTGAATACTGAAATGGATTGAATTTCAAGATATGGCTGCACATTATTATCCTTTATCACTGTCATATTCAAGCCTGGATGATTTCATTCACTAAATGAAAACCACATTGGAAGATGCCATTTTATTTGGGAATAAGTTTATACATTCAAAATTATCCTTGGCACTCCAGTGTTAATACCCCTCCAGTGATAATTTTAAAAATTATCGGTGGAAGATGGAGGGATTAAAACTTCCAAGGATGTCAATCATTTCAGCAACCTTCTCCCCTGCCTGTGTCATCCACAGTAGGAGCAGAGGCTGCAGATTTAGTGGTTTATGATACACATCTGGAATGGTACATTCCTTAGTATATTAATTATGCATCTTGATATTTGTCTGGTATGATTATTTTTCCTTCAGCTAAAAATAATTTAATCACACATTAAACCCATGAAAATTCCATCTCTAGATTCTCCAGATTTATAGCCTACTTACCTCACTTCAGTTTGTTTTGAGATTTTGAGATTGGCCTTATTTATTATACAGTCTATAAAGTAGAATTATTCTAAATCACTCCTGTGGAACCATGAAAATGAAACCTTGGATAGGCAAGAGGATTTTTATGTCTTTTAATTAGAGCTTATGTTGAAACTTCAAATGCTATGGCAAAATGTTCATTGAACAGCCTTTGCTTAAGCTGACTGCAAAGGACAGAACCCCAGCTGTATAGAGATGAGATGTCACAGATTTTGAGCAGCTTTGAATGACAATATCAATATTCAAAATCTTTAGCTCTGACTTATTCAGGAGTTTTATACAGGAACTCTGTTGCTTTATCCCCATTTTCCAGCCTGGCAAGTTGAAGGGAGGTGAATGTTGGGATTGTTGTACTTGCTCCCTTTCTACAGATGCTCGGTGGCAACACAGCCATGAATTTGTCCAAGATTTACTTTTAGGCTTCCAATCTAAAGTCAGACAATGATTAAAACTGCACAAAATTAATTCCCATACTTCAAGATTCCAGCTAGTCCATCATGACTCAGAAAGTTTGGTCCTCATGCACAATCAGCTCGCAGTGTTTATAGCTTTTTCTTCTTTTCTGAAGAATCAAATTATCCATTCTCTGTGTTTGCAGCCACCTGGACACAGCTGTTACCTGTCTTCCCTCCTGTTCTCTGTCTGCAGCACAGGATTCAGTCTGCTGAAGACTGGAAATCTTCCATTTAAATGTAGTCTTTGAGCTTAAAATGCTTCATGCATGTGAAATAAATGGGTTATGCTATGCAAGCAGCCAGGCTAGATGATCAAAAGGTACCTTCGGGCCATAAGTGCTATCGAATTATTAAACCTCTGAAATTGCAGAACACAAAATACAGGATAATGTTAAGTCAATGGGAGTGGTGGAAATTAAGTATCGTATGTATTAAACCCCACGTACTTGGTTTCATTAAACTCCAAGCACCAGAATTTCTCCCAGGCAATCCCATTTTATAGGGATAATACAAGAAGGAGGAAGAAGCTTTAGGGCCACTTGACCAGTGTCTCCCCATGTTTGCTAAGTGCACACACTAAAGCTAATTTTCAAGGAATTTAATGCCTGAGAGCCAATCCAGCAAACGAAGTAAATCCTGTCTTACAGAACACCTGCAAGTCACTGGGTAAGAAATATTCTCAACACTGCTTCAATAAGCTTATGTATGCAAATTTAACTCCAAGTACAGACAGGTACTGTGGCTCTGTCTCAGCTGCTGGGGACTATAGATTTTTTTGGCAGAATGGGGGAAGAAATTGCTTTTTAAATTTGGAAAGTTTCAATATTTAGAGCAAGAATCTAATGCAGCTTGAACAAAATCCTTTTAAGTATATTTCTCAGTTACTTCATCAAAGAGTTACCTTAGTTCCATATACATACACACATAACATTTATTTATATATTTATAGATTTATTATTCATTTCAGACAGGTTTTCGTATTTTCTCACATCTCCCAGGGAGGTGTGGTATCATGTGCAGTGGAAAACTAAAGTTAAACAGATCATGAATATCATCAGTTTGAAGATTTACAGTGTTTGCCCTGATCAGACGTGTTTTAGACTATTCTCAGTCTTTATTCTTTCTTCTCTGATAAATTTTCATATGTGTTGGTCCTGATGCAGAGGACATGTTGAAGTTCTTCAATACACAAAGTAACTTGTTACTTACATTTTTATGTCTATAAATTTATAAAATCCAGAACACAGCATGTAGAGATACTGTTTCATTAATCCTTGACTTTCAGTAATCAAATATCTCCTGGAACAGATGTGACACTTGTGGCCTCTGATCTAGATGATATGTAGAATATCACAGTTATTTTCTAGTTTGGCTTCTGCAAGATTTTTTTTTTTTTTTTCCCACACAAACAGGTGATTAGATGTTCTATACAGGGTTTCCATCCCCCGATTCAAAATAAAGGCACATCTGGACCT
This sequence comes from Acrocephalus scirpaceus scirpaceus, assembly GCA_910950805.1. NCBI lineage: Eukaryota > Metazoa > Chordata > Aves > Passeriformes > Sylviidae > Acrocephalus > Acrocephalus scirpaceus. The sequence goes on from OU383777.1 coordinate 5,105,538, forward strand.
CAGGATTGACACAACTGGACAAAACAGAATGAAGATCTGCACTGAGACCAAGAATACATGTACAAAGCCAGGGAAAATCCTTTCTCCAAAAAGCCCTTGCAAGAAGCAACTTTTGGGACATGAAAGCTCCCAGGACCACATGACAAAACAAAATTTAATCTCTGGATTTCCAAGTCCTTACTCTCCTGCTTGTGCTTATTTTCATGAAAGTCTTCTTCTACTTCAGCATCTGGTATGGTTATCATAAAGAGGAAGTCAGGGGATGAGGTTATCCTTGCATGGGTCTGCAAACCTAAAAATCAGCATGTTCAGTGTTTTGATGTTGATAAGATCAAAAGCAGTTCCTCTCTGCAAACCCATGCCTAATGAAAGCAAATATATACCTGAATCTAAAACTCTTACAGGTGAAGTTTCTAGGACTGTAGTTCAAAGGGGTTTTGAATGAAAGGTTATTAGAAATATGCTGAAAAAAAATTTTAAATATTAACTCCATGAGATGTTTCAAAGAGAGTTGTTTCTCTTCCCTGACTGAACATATAAGCATAATTAAAGACGATTTACAAGTAAGAGTTGTGGTTTAATCTGGCAGGCAGCTAAACACCACACAACCTCTTGTTCACTTCCCACACTGCTGTGGCATGGGGGAGAGAATGGGGAAAATAGAGTAAAAATTGTGGGTTGACATAAAGACAGTTTAACAAAATATAAAATGAAGTGAATAATTAATAATAATAATAACAGAACTAGAATATACAAAATGAGTGATGGATGATGTAATTGGCCACCATTCAGATTTCAACCAGTGTATAGATGTATGTTTATATATGTCTATAATGCATGTATATATATATATATATATATATATATATATATATATATGGGCATGACATCATAGGGTATGGGGTATCCCTTCGGCCATTTTGGGTCATCAGTCCTGGATGTGTCCCCAGCTTCTTGTGCATCCACAGACCAAGACTGTAAAGCATGTGCCTAGTGAAAATTTTCTTTATGATTGCTTTTCATGTGGACAAAATTGCAACTTCCCTAGTTTTTCATCATTTAATTTCTTTTTTTCTTTTTCACAGTATCTTTTCTGCCTTCTCCATGTAACAATCAGTAACTTACATAACTTAGGGAAAATAATATTAATGCATTACTTTAGAAATGCTCTTTGAATTTTTGGTACCTCCCTTTTCTGACTGTCCATTTCAAATGCTGAGGAAGGAAAAGCCTGGAGAGGGAAGGGCTAGACTCCCCAACAGCCTGAAATGAGAGCATGAGGGAAATTCAGAATAAAAGAATGTTTAATCTTTAAGTCCCAAAATCAGACATAATATTCTATTTTAATTCTGTCTTTTGCTACATAATCTTGAGAAAATAGCTAAGACTTCATCCCCCATTCCCCATCTCTAAAGGGAATAATGACATTTATAATATTAGGAAAATCTTTGCCTTGGAGGTAATGCATGACAAGATGGAGGTATCTGGGTAGTATGATAATGCAGGTTACAAAAATAACTTGGATCAGTAATGTACTCAAATTTAGTTTACTGGAAACCTTAGCCCCTGGGTTTGCCTTTTAGAATCAGAAATGGTTGATCTTTCCATTACTGTTATTATTATCTTTAAAAACCTTAGATTCCTCCTTTTGTTCCAGCAACTTGCACTGCATGTGAACATTTTAACTACAGGTGTGACATTTTAATTTGGAGTTATGTGTGTGACAGTGGCTCTTTAAACAAACATTTCTATCAGAGCTTTATTTAAGTTTATTTGTTTTGCTGAAAAGAACTCAGGATTATATTTGCAAAGACCAGAGTGTGGGTATCAAGCATATCATTAATAAAAAACCACTTGAAATAGGTGCCCCTTACCATGATGAACTTCATTCCACATAATGATCATCCTATAAAAAGATGTAAATAAAGGACTTATCTTGGTAGGTGCTGTGTATCTAATTGTCTTCAAGGGGGTTAACAGGAATTCTGGTGAAGTTTGATGACATCTTCTTACATCCACAACATTTTTCTTCCTCTTCATGTAATATAGTCATTCTCCTTCAATGAGAGTTTGTATCTTCCCAGTAACTCATTAACTGCACTTGTAAACTGTCACTGAAGCAAGCAGATCTTACAGGAATCTGGACACAATGTTGGCTTCTATTGGTAAAACACAATTACAAAGGTAATTGGCTCCTATATATCTGTGTGACACTTTCTTGGCACGAGCTTCTCCCATTCCTGGATTGCCTTCGCCTCTTCCACTCCTCCTCAATATGTTTTAGTATTGGAGCCAATAGCCTGGTGACCATTCAGAGGTTATACTTGGCAAGTTTAGAACACAGATGCTGGATTGCAACGTTCAAGGGCTTGCAGGAGTTTTTATACCAAGCTCTGAGTGCGTCCATCTCTTGGACCGTGCAGCAACTGCAAAATTGCCTTTAAATATGGTGAGTTAACCTGTTGATGAGTTAAGCCCATATTGTAGCTCTCCAGTTTCTCCTGTTTTATTTTCATCTGGAGAGAATTACATTCCCTCACCTTCAGCATCATGTTCTCCAAGCATTCTTACCAAAATGAGTTGATGTTGGACCATTTTATGTAACTTTTTCAAGATGATAGAGTGCCTTGAAGACCACCCACCTAAGCCCCTCTGCAGTCATTGAGACAGATCACCATTTCTGCATCCTACTACAAATAATCCAAAGTGTAAAAGAAAAAAACATGCCAGGTGGCTGAAGTGGGAAGTGGGGCTAACAGAATGATGTAAAGCTGTCAATTTTTCCACCAGTCAGAGGCAGTAATCACAGCCCACAAAATGCAAACAAATATAGTAATAGTCTCCTCTATAATACTTTTGGAGAGTTCCCTTGAACAAGATCTATTATAAATTAGTTGTTCCAGGGTAAGAACAAACAAGATACTGCATCATGTCCTTTGGGAAAAAAAAAGCAATAAAAGAACAACAACAAAAAAACCAAACCCAAACCATGGTTCCTCCTTGAAAAAGTGTCAGAGTCCCTGGTGTACATTGTCCTTCAGGTTGTGGGCTGGGGAGTAAAGGGGTTTTGCCATGAAAGATGTGACAGTTCACTGTTGAGATCAAATTCAGTGAGATGAGGTTTTACAGAGAATATCCCAAAGAAAAACAAAAGTGAATTCGGCAGCCTCTAAAAGAGCTGAAACCCTGCAAGATGAGATCTGGTCTAGATGTTGTGCCTTTCTCAAGCTCATCCAAAAAGAACAAAATGAAAAAATATACAGTTGGAGAATATAAAACTTCTTTACCACTCTTTTTAATTTCTTCTTTGCCATTCATTGTTCTTTTCCTCTTTTTGACAAATGAATGTCTATAAGGTTCTTCAATACAGAAAGAACTATTAAAAAAATTGGGAGACTAGAAGTTTGCTTATTACTGACAGAACCAACTGTCACTTCCATTTGGACTCTGCAGAGCCAGAGAGATGAAATTTTCAGCTCTGAATCCAATGAAGTCAGAGGCATTTAGGGATGTCCACCAGTTCTGAAATTTCTGCCTTCAGCTCTAAATGAATTTATGCAGGAGCGGCAATAATGTTTAATTCTTTGCCAGAATACAAAACAAGCCAAACTCCATTTTCTTTGTTTTTTGTAGGTTGGATAAAGAGACTTATGTCATAATTCTTTCATTTCTGGTCAGGAAATTTAGAGGCAGATGTGGAACACTATATTTTTGGAAGGTCCATATGCAATTAGCACATGTAGGTGTTCAATAATCAATAACCATATCTGAAAGCTCAATCAGGATGATTATTTGGAGTAGTGTTACAATCTGTTCATGAAGCAATCTCTTTGTTTTCTGCTCTGCTGACCAGAAATTTCTCAGCTTGTTAAGGGTTGAAGAAATGGGGTGTCAAAGAGCAAGTCCAAAATACAGATAACACTGTAACTAGAAAGAATAAGGGAATGCAGGCAATGCTGT